>CAEFZX010020936.1:0-89563 GCA_903066825.1 Alfaro cultratus | reverse complement strand
ACACAGGATTTAAAAATTAAATCAGTTCTTATAGGAGAAAAATGGCCCAAATCCCAGCAACTATCGTGAGAGGCTTGGGGAAGCATATCTAAAATATTTGATCCAAGTTAGACAGTTTAAAAGACAATTCGAACACTAAGGAAATGTATATAAACCTCTAAAGTTGACTTGGGTTTCAAAAAATCCTACTGAAATTGTTTTTGCCTTTGATAATAATAATTTTGATAGTCTTGGCTGAATTAAAACAGAAAAAAAAAACTGGTTTAATTTCAGACACTGAGAAAAAAAATAACTTTTTCTCTTTTTACAAAATATTTGTGAGCATCTGGTTATTCTACTCATTTTAACATTTTCTCTATAAAAATATTGGTGCAAAAAAAAAAAAAAATCAAAACGGATTTTTAAGTCTGATCATATCTATAGCTACTTTTAATGTTCTACGTCCTTGCCAGAATCCATCACTCATTGAACTACATACAAAAACCTGCAAAAGCAAGATGTCTTAACTGAGTAAGGTCAGCCTGTACCTTTTATCCCTCTTTACACTATTAAATTCAGAATAACCTTCTTCTTCTGTATGAGTACAAGTGAGCAACCACAGAGGGCAGGAGGCAAAGTGGCTTCATTGAATAAATTAGACATTCTTAATCCTCAGTCCCTTTAGGCCTGGCCAGCTCCCTCCTGGGATTTCTTTTTCCATTTAAGGTAATTTAAACTCTGTTGTGCTGCACTCCAAAGAGAAAATCTGGCAAAATGTAGCAGGAAGGTTGCTGATTAGGATTTAAAACTGGTGGTAGGTCACAGCTGGTATTTGATTTCAAAGATACAAAAACAGAAGAGATGTAAATTACAGCAAAATATAACTGGGTGACATGCTTATTAGGTTTTATACAGAAAATAGATAATTATCGGAAAGGCTGCTCTTTATCCTTAATTACATGTAATGATTGCTATCATATAATGACATGCATTAAAGGGGACCTTCATTCTTCCAATGCCTGGAAGAAGTTTCTTAATGGAGATTTAAATTTGTATTTTGAAGAATAAAGAGCAATGTAAATAAATTAAATCTTCAAGCAATAATTCAAATTCATAAAAAAAAGCCTTGCCATTGGCAGCCAGCTCATTACTTGCTACGGGGTTTAAAACAAACATTTGATAGTACTGCTGTAGCAAGCAGGATTCTGAAACAAAGCTGTTGTTTGTAGCTAAGCACCCTCACAATGCAGCTTAAAATTGCCCAAAGGCTTCGGCAGAAAACACCAAAGTCTTTGGTGGATCCACAAGCTGGAGAGGTGATGAGGTCTTAGCAAACGCTGCACAGCAACTCAAGATATGGAATTATGGCCTGGGAGGATCAAACCTGTGAATGAGATGATACGCTTGTCCCGGCCTATATCCCTCTATCTCTGTAACACATGGAGGAAAGACAGAAAGAAACAAGCCAAGCTTTCTCCTTCCTAACTCCCCGCTCCTGGAAACACAAACACCTTTTTGAGATGATGCTAAATGTTTTCTGTGTTCTCCAACAGATTTGTTGATGGAAAGGTGCTGTTTTTGTTTTGCGGTGAACTGCCAGTAACTTGTAAGCGTTTGCATGAAACACTTGAAGTTTCTTCCAGTAGGTGTGATCAGCATGAAATGATATCTGTTTCAACACATTTCTTAGTGCTGTCAACAAGGATTTAAATGCCAGTGCAACTCCCCAAAGCAGAGCACACTCCCCTTGGTTTGCTGTTCCAATAAAAACAGGTACCATTTTTGATAATTACACACGCAGGTTCAATGTTGTGCTATTTGTAATTTTAATACTCCATGGTGGCAATGCAGTGCCTAGTAGAAGTATTCATGTTTTTAACACGTTGTGGTGTGCCTTTGCATTCAGTTCCCCTGAGTCAGTACTTGTAGAGCCACCTTTCACTGCAATTACACCTACAAGTCTTTCGGGGGTTGTCTCTACTAGCTTTGCACATCTAGACTGAAATTGTGTTTGCAAATAGCTCAAATAGAGCAGAGTATCTGTTCACATTAGTTTTCAAGGTTTATCTCAAGAGGCCTAAGGCCTGGACTTTGAGTAGGCCATTCTAAAACACAGTTATGCCCTGATCTATACCATGCCAGTCTAGTTGTGGATGTTCAGGGTGTTTGCCTCAGCCTCGAGTCTCTTGCACCTGGTTTTCTTCCATTCCTTGTGATCTCAAACCAGTTTTCTTGTTGCAGAAAAGCATCCCCACAGCAGTACTGTGGTGGGGAGTGTGGGTTCAAGGTGAATTGCAGTTTTGGATTTTCACCAAACACTCCATTTTGCACAAAGGTCAAACAGTTTGGTTTTGGTCAAATCTAACTGGAGCTCCTTTTCTCAGACGTTCACTATGTCCCTACATGCAAACATGACTTTTCATGTTTTTCAACAAAGAATTTCTTTTTTTCTGGTCGCTCTTACAGATATAAACAAAATTATTTGAGTGTAAGATTCATATTGTACTGTCAACACTTGAGCTGTAGCTTTCTGCAGCTCCCCTAGACTTACTATGGTTTTCTTAGCTGTTCCTCTGCTTGGTGCTCTCCTTAACCAGCTTTTTGCCTTAGATGGACTTATGTTTGCAATTGTGCCAAATTCTTTTAACTTTCAGATGATAAATTAAACAGTGTCCAATTGAAAGCTTTGGATATGTTTTTAACAAATATCAGGCTTTCAGAGAACAGTAGAATTTATGAGTATACATAGCCACACACTATTTCCATTTTTTTTTTTTTTACTTCTGAAAGCAGTTGGTGGCATATTTAACTGTAAAAATGAAGGCACTGTGAAAAACATATAATTCAACAGAACTACATTGGTCTCAGAGCTTACAGAATACAATTTTCCCAGGATCTTACTGGTATAGTAAGATATTATTCTCAGTTTCATTGTATGTGTTTGTCATTGGAAGAATAAAGCAAAGATTTCTCATATTCTTCTGTCACCAACTTTAAAAAGGCCCATTATCAATGTCTGCTGTTCAATTGATGCTGTGTCTGTTTTTAAATACCAAAGAGTGACCCAATGCAATACAGACGGTTGATAATTTCAAGTGACATTTAAAGCTAAAAAGATTGAGCTCATTTTCTGTAATTCATGAACATCACATTACTATTCAGAACTGAAATATATCCAAATGTCAGTTGCTGAAATATTGAATCTCATAGACAAAACCCAAGAAAAGACAGAAACCTACGGCTTAAAAAAGGTTGGGTTGACTGACGCTATTTTGCTGAAAAGCCAATGGCATTAAAACCAAATGAGTAAAAGCTTATATTGATCGAATAAAATGTACAACTCAAAAACAAATATTGCTTGTTACTCAAATATCATAAGACCAGGACAACAAACTACTAGGAATCCAATCCTGACAAAGGGCCCAGGGTGTGGGTAGATCCGTCACAATCAGACCCAAATGCCATGGCTGACAAAGTTTTTTTTTCCAGGTACTTTGGGAAATCAATGTGATGAAAAGGTTCATTTCCCCCTAAACCCTGGATAGCTCTGCTACTGTTCATTCTGCTTAGGCAGAAACATAAATCTGCAACCTGGCCTTGTGTTTGCTCCAGCCTTGTAGCATGGCAGCTAAATGACATGGCAGGAGTGCATCTTTTGTGATGGAGGCCTTCCCAAGGTTGTCTCAGATCAGTTGAACTTATTGCCCCGGTTTGCATGTAATGTTTTATTTATTTTCCCAACAGAACTTAGCTCTACCTAGCACAGTACCTTGTAAACCATTAATGCCCAAAGGATTGTTTTTCTTTTTTGCATTTTGTTACAGAATAAACTTTAATTTTTAAACAAAACAAGGAAGAATGAAATCATCCTTTCCAAATTAGGTTATTCCAGTGTGAAAAGTGTGGGGCTTATTTATATGAAGTACTTTTCACTCTTTAAGCCCTAAATAAAATTCAGCACAACAAACTGTAACCTATTTAAGTAAAAGTATTACATTATTTATGCATAATTTAACGTGAGGGTTTTATTTGTTGAAAAATAATTTCCACGTATCAGTTCATTTCCACATAACATCATGCATTATTCTGTTGGCTCATTGTTTTTATTTATTTATTTATTTTTTCCAATTTAAACCATTAAAGATATAACTTTTTCTAGTTTAGTATGTCAAGAGAAAAAAAAGTATTCTGCAATATCAAAAATAATTAAATACAGTAGGAATGACATGTATTTTGAGATTTCTAAGTCGGGTCTGGCTTTAGATAGCTGGACACATAGAATCAAGAATATCAAAAATTACGTGACATTAATTTTATTTTTATCACACAAATGGTAAAAATTGTTTATAGCTACTTAAATATGAACAATATTCTAAAAGCCTAGTCAGAAAAAGTGTATTTTAAGTCTATCCATCAGACTTGGAGCCAAACAAAGAGTTGTCAGGTTCAGTCAAAATATTTTACATCTGTGTTCCCATGTCACCATTTTTACATGGCCTATTACCACTTTGAGCTAGTCTCAAAATGTGAAAGCACTAGCTGTCCTTCAGCAAGAACACAGAATCCTGGCAAGCACCCCCTGCCTGCTTTCCATCCATGGGCTCCACTCTTTGCAATTAGAGGGTGTTTGCTGCTGGCTGTGCTCGCTTGGTGGCTGTGTGGGTGATTTTGGACAAGTTCCAAGTATATAGTGGTGCAAGCAGGGGGCTCTTCTGCACCACACATGTGGCTACAATTAGCAGAAGGAAAGAGCCTTGTTCCAGAGGGCCATTGTCACTGCCTGCTCGCTCAGAAATCCCACAGAGCAGATGCTACTCAAATTAGACTAATTTTCACTGCTTGAAGCAGTTATACCAAAGAAGGAGGAAATCTTTTTATGGCTATACATACACCTGATTCCGAGAGAAGGCAATGAGACTGAAAATATTTTTGTGTTTCTCAGATCCTTAATATATAAGTTTAATTGTACAATTGCAGGCCAATTTTTTTAAATATTTATTTCAGCAATCAGTTAAAAGGGGAACTCTTTTTTTTTTACACAATCATTACATAGACTGATATTTTCCAAGTGTTTTTTTCTGATAATTTTGATGATTACACTGTATGGCTATTGAAAACCAACATTTTCAGAAAATTCTCATGTTGCATAAATTACAAAATAATAGTCTCTTAATACATAAATGTTATGTATGGATGTGTTATGGATATGAAAAGGCCGATATTATAGTGGGAAAGATGGCTGCCTTTAGAGATGTCCAGCAGGAAGTAACATAAACACTCAGCAAAGACGGTAAACCTCAAAACTTCATCGCAAAACAAGCTGGAGGTATCCTAGTATTACTGGAAAGTTAAGTGAAAGGAAACAGTGTGGAAGAAGCAAGATAGACTTGGAAGAAAAGCCTATTTAAATTGTGGGGGAGTTTACAAGGGATGGTCTGTGATACAGGCTTGTTAAGCCACTTCTGAACCAGAAAAGTCATTAGCATCTTGTCAAGCATAAGAAGAAAAAGACTGGATGCCTGCTTGATGGTCAAATGAAAGTACATTTTTAATTTCTGAAATTACTCAAATCATTTAACTTTTGCATGTTATTTAACTTTATTGTGTTTATAACTGAGTCACAAGTAAAGAGACACACAACAAGAACTTGGCTTTTCCACAAGCAGACATGAATTTCTTCAGAATCCTTAGTTATTTCAAAAAGTTATTATAAATAATATATGAAAATTATTTGTCCAGTGTTTTGTTATTCTTCACATTAGAAGTCAGTGCAGAGTGCACGGTGCCATAATAGAAAATTCACATTTCAGTGAAGCTAGAAGTAAAATACTATACTTAAAAGCCCATTAGCCCTTTAAAGAAGACATTAGCCCTGGCCATGAGGCCCTTTTCAGCATTTTTGTTCCTAGTAAAAACATTAACTGAAAAGTAAACACCACTTTAAAGAAGAGACTCACGGCTTCTTACCAGTGAAAGATCTTTCAAAGACTTTAAATCAACAACAAATGTTGTGTATTCACTAGATTTGCGATTTAAATGTGCTTTTACTGGTGCTCACGCCTGTAATTGCATCCTTGGTAATTATCCTTCATTCTCTCAAGCTAATGAATGTTTTAATGCTCACATTAGAGCATTCATTTAGCACATAACAGCATTTTGATTACAACAAGCCAATTAAGATCAATTTTGCTTTGTGACCTTTATGATTCATTCTGAGTTCCCCAATTAAATGTCATAAATGATGAACCATGAACTAAGAAAAGATGGGACTGAAATAGAGAAATGGACAATGTAATAAAAGAACGTTGATGTAACTTTGGGGCTTGACATAAATCTCCAATTTGTATGTAATGTTTAAATAGCTAGACATCTCCACATTGCAACACATGATGTTGATGAAATTAGTTATCTCCCTTCCACTTGAATCCCACAGAATGTTTTTAATGAGTGTATTATTCATATTCACCATATCTGATAAAAGATTCTGTATGCCTTCTGAAATGTCATTACCATTCTCTATAGCCTCACGAGCATTTTATCCTTTCCCCGCAGAAGCCAGAGTGAAATAAATCATAATGAAGACAGCAGAGGACAGTTCTGTTCTCATTTGTACTGCTCAGTAATAATAACTCATAACAGTGGTGACTTAAAGTAGGGATAATTCAACAAAATCATATGGTCTGAATTACATTTTTTTATTAGAGCAACCCACCAAAGCAGTGGTGACCACTAATTGGCCTAATGTATGAGGGAAGCAATGGCCTAACTATTACGGTAATTTATCTCTGTTTTCTCAAGTCTGTACAGGAACCAGCTATTTGCCATAGTGTGATCTGAAACCTCTGAGGTGGTCACATTCAACCTAGAATTGGAAATACATAATGTATGAGACTGAGCAGCCCAAGGAGAAAGCTGGCATGATATAAGACGAGGAATATCTTGACCGTTAGATTAATATGCAGAGAGATTCTAAGCCATGATCTCATGTGACATCTGAGGTCAGTTAATAATTTCAAAAATAAAAATTACAGAAAGATAAGCTAATTCTGGGATACCAAAATGATCCCTCTTTAGTACAATCAGCTTTAATGACCACTTGCTTAATTCTGGTATTCCTTAAATTTCTAAGAAGTTTGTTTTGATTGGAAATGATGCAGGTACCATAGCAAGACAATATCCATTTAATTCAGCTGGCCTGGGAATGCCTTGGGATACCCCGGAAGAGCTGGAACAAGCGGCTGTGGAGAGGGAAGTCTGGGCCTCCCTTCTTAAGTTGCTACCCCCCCCGACCCGACCCCGGATAAAGCAGAAGAAAATGGATGGATGGATGGATGGATGGATGGATGTTAAAACTCCTCACTCTAACCTTTTCTTAACGTAAAAAACACATCACGGCAATTATCCTTATTTTTCATACTAAGCTAGAGGGAATAAGATCAAGCAGATTAAAAAAATACAATCCCAATCATTTCATTAGCATATAGAACCACACATCAGAAGTGGAAAAATCCTTTGGTGTTGAATCTTTCTTAAGCGACAGAAGGGAACTGTTATAGTCATTCAAAACAACTGTACAACATGGACAGATAAACTACAAGGACTGGAAGCAACAGGAAAAAATAATATGTATCTAGCAAATGCAGATAGTTTAAAATATTAAAACTGAGAGTAGGGTAATGCATCATTGCTGCCATAATCTAATATACTCAGTGACAGCAATCCTTGACCAGATTTTTATCACAAAAAGTGAATAGGGTTGCCTTAAACTCAACAGTTTCAAGTCAGCATGAGGTTAAATGCAGCATTCTTCACTGGCTCGACAAGAGGCCAAAACAAGTAAGAGGATAGTTGCAGTTCTATGCCAAGCAATTAACTGGTGATTTGGCACAGCAGAAGTATCTTTCCAGGTGTCCCACTTTGTTCTACATATGAATCTTGTGTCGTTCAATGCCTCCCATTTCTCCTAATAGCCTCCCAGGCATCGCATTTGTTGTGCCAATAAAGCTTTTTATTTGGCTGTGGGAGACGGAGAGGAAATGTTCCCACACTTAGCTCTGTCAACTTCTACTCTTATTAACAGCATTCATTTTGTCATCGTCATTGCTTAGCAAAAGGAGTTTGCCCTGTAATATAAGTTGTTAAACAAGATGAGCAAAGTGGCGTCATTCATTTTGTTCTTCAAGCTCAAACAAAGATTATGAGCTCTTTCTAAGAGGAATTATGAAACATCCCTCATCTAGTTTTGATTATATCATGGTACCTGATGGACTGAAAAAGTGAGTAAAATTGTCTTGTTAAACTCAGTGGACTTGACCTCTGGCTGTAGCGGCATTGGAAGATTAACAACTTTTACAGCAAGTGCTATGCCTATTAAACTTACTTCCTCAGATCTTCCTCTGTACACTGGGACAACTTTGTGTGTTTTGACAAGTGAACAAAATCACACTCGAGGTCTCTCAAGGTTGCATTCTTGGGCCACTTTTATTCAATATATGCTTGTCTTAGCTCAAATCAAATACTAATAGCACAGCTCTTACCCTTTGTATGCTTAGGATGCATGAATGAGTGGACAGAGCCTCCAGGAAAGATAGATTTTGCTCCTAAAAATGCATGGTTAGACTTCAGCTCTCAACCAAACTCAAAGAGGCTAAAAACCACATTGCATGAAAGAAAGAAAGACAAAAAGTCTATAATAGAATAAGCCTCCTCTCATAAAACAAATATTGCAAGAATAAAGGCTTTCCCTTAAAAACAGAGCACAAAGGTCGATGCGTGTTGTAAAAGTAGAGCGAGCCCCCATACAGAGGCAATAGTTCTCTACACACTCATCCTGGGTTCCATTCCTGACCCTGAGACCTTTGCTACATGTCTTCCCCATTCCCTCTCTTCTGCTCTTTTATGTTCAGCTTTGTCTTCTCAAACACCCAGTCAGTTGTGACCGCTTGTACAGAGCCAGGTTCTACTGGACGTTTCATCCTGTTAAAGGGGAGCTTCTCTTCTCCACTGTCGCTACATGCATGCTTGGTCTGAAAGATATAGTAAAGATATAGTTGTGTAGCAAAGTCAACTACACAACGCAAGCGAATTTCCTGTAAAGCACTCTGAATTATCTCGTGGGTAAGATGAACTTGCCTTAATCTATAACATAGAATAATATGTTTAGGATAGGAATAGGTTCTGTTCTTTGATTTCTACTTCAATTCACATCTTCAGGGCACACCCACACTATTCACACAAGAGGATCTGTTTAAGATTCAGTTAACTTTCATTTAATTTTATTTGGAAGCAATTTTATCTAATAAAACACCTTAGACCTCATTACTAAATCCAATCAGTTGTGAGTGAGTAAAGTATTTCTTCATACCAGATGGACTCTCATTCTCCTGGTTTGCTGTGGCATCTTCCTTTCCCCATCAATTGTTATTCAAAGGGAAAGTTCATCTTCAATCACTGAACCAATGATATTGTATTAGCAGCTACAGCAGAAATGAAATGGGTAATATGCTGTGAGAAACACTGATAGATGAGCACCCCGACCCATACAAGACCAGTCCTCTGTTACACTCCCTTTCACCCCAATTCTAATTTATCAAATCCAGACTTTTGTCACCTTTAAATTGGATTTGGCTGGTGAGAATGCGTTATGTTTCATCCAAGCTGAGGCCATGTTTCACGAGGTTGCAACACTCTACTTCCAGATCAGAGTGATATCAAAACAACAATACAAATTTAGGGCAGCATAGACACTAATTAAGACCAATCTTCTCAACATCCACAGGCACTACAATGTTGTAAACAGCACAGTGAGTGCTGCATGATTACAAAAGTGCAATACAAAAACAGTCTATTCCTGCTTAGTCTGCCCCCTGGGACATCAACAAGATGAAAAAAAAAAAACATCAAAAGTTTCTTCGACATTAGGAGTAATGAATGCGTTTCCCTTTTATCAAATCTGTTGTGTATTCAGACAAACTGTGCTCACAGGCACAGTTTGACTGAAAAGACGAGACATATTCGAACATTCAGAGTTTAAAAAAGTAATTTGAAAAGATGCTGATGCAATTTAATATGCTTCAGACATATTTATTACATCTTAACATTTCATAATTTTTTCCCCTCTTCATATTTGGAAATATCACTCACCTTTCTTGTCCCCAAAGAACAGAGTTTGTTGTGCAGGGTTTGACCACTGGAGGGAAGTGTTATCATTGTAATCCACACGACAGGTCATGTTGGCTGTGCCCCCCTCCACCACCGTCACATTCTGAGTGATGGGGAACTGACCCTGGCTCCCTGTGGGATTTGTAAAACACAGCTTGAGAAAATTGCTATAACAAGAACCAGTTATATATTGCATGTTAACATCTTTTTTTAAAAATTATACTTTTTCACTCAAAACTAAAATCAAAGTTTTCTTTACACCTTAACATAATAACTCCTAGTTACAATATTCTCCCTCAGAATATCACACAAAGCTTTAAACAGCCATCGCGGTTAAAGGACTGATGTTAGTTTTTCTCGTGACAATAGTAAATGTTAGTCACCCAGACTGCTTTCTGTGTTGCCTTATTGCAAGTACCTAATTGGTAGCATGGCCTAATTAGAGGTAGTCATGTTCTGAGCAGAGTGTGGATCTGCAGCTGGGTGGTAAATTGACACATAATCCCAGACACCGTGGGCCTTCGATCCAAGCGACTGCCGTGCCCCAGAACAGCCGCTTGTTGCAGTGTACCGAATACATCCAAATGAGACCTAATCACACAGCCTTGCTGGATTTTACCTTCTTATTCCACATTTGTACTTGTCTTCTCAGAAAAGTCCCCCTAATTACATTGCCGGAGTATTTTTATCCTGTGTGCATTTTATTAAACTCTTCCTAGCTACAGAATCACGTCTTAAACTAATACTCTTTTGAAGGAGGTGATTTTTTTCTTTTTTGAAGCCCAAATCCTCCCTTTTAAGCATGTCGGGAAGCAACAGTTGCATTAGAGCTCTTGAATTTGTGACGAGGCTGTTTAGGACCGACAAGCTAAGAAGATTTACATGTTCCTCTGGATTTTTGTAGATTTGCTTTGCTTTCCGTGGGTACACCTATGTCCCTGGATTTGAAGGTGACATTGTCTGTGCTACAGTTCACCGCAGGGACTTTCAGTTTGGGGAGCAGCTGTCTGCCTCATTAGTCCCACTCACACATGGGTGCAGAGGACGATGGGAGAGCCAAAGATCTGTAGATCTTCCTTGACCTAGATTGTACTGATGAAGCCAATCGTCTGCTGGAGGTGAGGGGAAGCTTGACCATGAACAGTGATTGAAAATCATTCCATCAGACCTGTTAACTCTCTTTATGTGCTTATTTATTTGTTTAGCATCAAGTATTTAAGGAACTTAAATACTTAAATAGACTTAAATAGATTTCTTAGTAATCTTTTTTATTTTTTATGTATTCCTCCAATATAAATCAAGTTATTAAAGCTGTATGAGTATTTATTTATTTATTTTTACATGTTTTACATGATACCGTTTTCACAGTTACATGCTTACATACACTGATCATGCATTAAAGTTATATTAAATCACTAACTATTTAAATTAACACGTGTCTCCTACACTGCATAATCATATAGAACACAGCTTTGAAAAACACTAATTGGCTAACCAGATTTGAATTTACAGAGATTTGGAAAAAAAAAAAGAAAAAGCTTTTTATACTGCACAAATGTTTCACACTTTGCCAGTAAGCACCACAAACCTTGATGGAATTTAATAATATTAAACATTGTAAAGTGGAAGGAGGATCACACAAAGTTTGCTATTTTTAAAATAAAAATCTGAAAAGAGTGGCATGCATTTGTATTCAGCTCCCTTCACGTTGGTACTCAGAAATTAAATCCATTTAGTAAATAGATTTTACTTGTGTGTATTTTCTAACAAGTTTCAGAGAGAACATTTAAGAACACATTAGACGGATCACGGATAACATTGTGGAGGACTTCAAAAAAGAATTATGTTAAAAAAAAAAGAAACTCATACTTTCAAGATCTCCCAGAGTACTGCCCAAGTCTTCATTCATAAATGAAAAACATGGGATAATTTGAAAGGTTACAAGACATAAAATCAGAGCATTTATTAAAGAATCAGCCACGATCATAACGTATAGATCTTTGTACGTTACCATCATTTAACAATCTGGAGGATCTTTATAGTCTCTATATGAAACGACTATTGAGAGGACAACTACTAGCAACACACTCAACTAATCTGACCATATGGAAAAGTGTCAAGCAGAATGTCATAAGAATATTTACCACGCAGATCACATCAGACCCTGAACACACCATCTACACCAGGAAACATTGTGGTAGCAGCATCAATGTATGGGGAAGCTTCAGCAGAGGCAAGGAAGATAGTTGGAGTTGGTGGGAGGAAGGGTAAAGCAAAATACAGGGTTATCCCAGAGGAAGTTCTGTGATTCATTGGGGCAGAACTTTACCTTCCAACAGAACAACAGACTTACATTTTCACCCAGTTACCATGGAATAAAATGGCTAAATCAAAGTCTAAAAATATTCACCCTCTTGGATATTTTACTGTTTTTATTGCTTTTACGAATCAGTCATGGTCAACAAAATCAGCCTTTTTCGACAAAAAATCTTACAAAAAAATCTCATTAATATCAAGGTGAGAACTGATTTGTAAAAAACAAACAAACAATTAAATAAAATATTTAACTTCATATAATGAATTGCATATCTACCCCACTGCCCCCACAGACCTATGTGAAAACATAGACATTTTCATACTATTGGCTTCCAAAGCCATTTTCTAAACTGCTCAAATCTCTTCAAAGACTCATCATCACCTCCACTGCCTACATACAGACAGGTGACAAATTAAAGGGGAAAGAAACAGAATCACACAGAGCTTCTTTGCTATGGCATGGTTTGGGTTCATTTGTGCTCCCAGGTAGGGTCAGGACAAATCAATACAGTTTTTTTCTTTGTGATCACCTTTACTCTGTGATGAAACATCTCTATCCTGATGGGAGTGGTCTCTTCCAGGATGAGAATGCCCCTATCCATAGGGTCACTGAATGAATTGATGAGTGTGAAAAAGGTGAATCATATATTTTTGGTCTTTGCTGTCTCAAGAACTCAACTAGGTTGTACACATATGGCAGGATTCAGCTTGAAATGTCAGAATTTGACCACGTGTCTCCTCTGAAATGACAAAAATGGCCCATGAGGGAGTATCGTCTTGCTTCAACTGCACAGGTCTAACTACTTGAAATGTGGAACTTATAGACATTTTTATACTAATGTTTTCAGAAGAGAGAAAAACGTATTCATTCATATTTCTAAACTAAATAGCTGCACATGCCTAAACTTCTCGCAGACATTGAGAACCTGTTGCTGCTGGATGATTGACAGGAAACATGGACCTAAAAACAGAGCTGTCAGCCAAAATAGTTTAAAGGATGGAAAAAAACTCCTTTTAGATTGTTTGTACCTTTATAGAGGAAGTGCAACAAAATGGACAAATTGCAAAAGGGAAGCATTTAAATAGATCAAACAGGATATCAAAGCATCAGGATGGAAAACTCAAAGCAAAACGCATCAAAAAGAAAAAACACAACGACCGAAAAGAAAAATAAACAGGCACATCAGGAGTCAATAAAGGAAAACAAGACTAGAGTGGTGGATGAGTGGATGAATGTGAGACTCAGGAACGAATCATGAATCTGATTTGTTTAAGCAGATATTTATCTGATAGCGTCACAATGGAACATATATAAATGGCTACCTAAAAAAAAAGTTTCTACGGTTACTGGTTATATGGGAATCTCTATTAATTAAAAGAGAAATTCCCCATTTCGTCTCTTTTCATTTCTACTAATTAAAAGAGACGAACCAATGGCAGTCAGCAGCTCTACAGTGGTTCTAATTAAAAGTAACGATGACTATGAAGTCATTTTTAAAAATTAGCACGGACCCAGCCACTACACGAGCATAAAAAAATATCTCCAGGAAAGGAAGATCCAGAAAACACCCAGATCTTAGATTTAATGAAGACTTTTGCTGAAATGAATTTCAGAAATAGTATCATGACAAGGCTAAAATGAAACAAACTGTGATGTATTGCTTCATCTAAAAAAAGTGCTGATATTTGCCATCCATTATCTTCCACTTAATCTGGGGTCGGATCGCAGCGGCAGCAGCCTGAGCACAGAGACCCAGACTTCCTCTCCCCAGTCAGTTGTGCCAGCTGCTCACTGGGAATCCCAAGGCATTCCCAGTCCGGCTGAGAAACAAACTTCTGACCCCATCTCTAAACAAAAAGGGCTAGTAATTGCAATAACCTCATTCTATTTTTTTTTCCCAAGCTGCAATTCTAAACTATGAAGTAAAGTAGTTCTAAAATGGTTTCTGTTGAACATCCAATAAAGTAGTAGTTAATTTTTTTTAAATGTATTTTCTACAGGAAAAGATTGTTACAGTTTTCTGTGATGCAATTTACAATGTATCATAAAAAATAAAATTATTACAACATTTCCTGAACAAATGAAATTCATAAAGTACTTTACTTTTATCATCTGCAAAATAGCACAACAAAATTTTGAAAACAAGAACTCCATAAATAAGTACATACTTCAAATATGCATAGGTATTGATCAGAAGTATAAAAATAACAATCCTGCTGTATTAAACATGTGCTTCCCCAATGATCCAAAAAGATCAAATGATAAAATCAAACTTGAGCCTGATCTCATGGGATGTGCCTTTGGAAGATCCTTTAAACATTGCCAAGCTCAAACAGCATTTGAGCTTGGCAGAATAAAAAAAATTCAGTACAACAACATTGTGTCTTTTCTCCTTAAGAAAAGACAGTAGCTACTAGCTACTGAATGCTAATAACTTGCTTTTTAAATATCAACTATTAACTTTTAACTTGTAAATATTGTAAAGTCAGAGTGAGAAGGAAAATCAATGTATAACATCTCTATAAGCATTTATCTGCCGTTCTTTCTCATAGGCCTCTTCTCTCTCCTGCTATTAATCTTTGAAATCTGATATATTCAAAATCTGACCTGAAACTGATTTTCACAATGAAACTTGTCACCAATAATTAAAAGTTTTACTATTTTACAATTTGTATCATTTAAATATGAAATCATTCCAAGATGTGGTTGTTTAGCACCACTACCCCTTTCCCTGATAACTTATTAATAATATTTTGTGACAATCACGTTGATATACAATATATACTATATATATCTGATTCGATTAAAGTAGAAAAAGGCTACTCCAGTAAAAGATAAACCTGGCAATATCACCATGAGCTAAGAGATTATAGTTCACACTCAGGTGGGCCACCGGCACACTGATCATCAGTCACAATGTCAGCACACATGAGATTAGTCAAGCTGTTTGCTGTGCTTCACACATTTAGAATGCTGCTGACACATCTCTCCATGGTGACATTAACTTTCATACGGAATCAGGTGACGCTTTCCAATGAATCAAATATTTACTGCAATGCTAAAATACGTCAAAATGTAAATCAGGTGAGGAGATTGCATCTTCGCTGTAAACAAAATATTTAATGATTAGATTTTAAAGAGGAACCATAGAAACAGATGTCTGCTAGCACACGGCACAGACTAAATGTAGATGCTTCTTCTTTCTGCGAGGGATAAAGTCTGTGCAGCAGGTGCAGTGTGCAAAAATGAATACAGATGTTTAAAATGGCTAGCAGTTGAGTGTACATTAGCAATAAACTGTTTCATTTCATCTCAGATGAGCTCTGGCTCTTATCAGAATGCAGCTCAGACCATAGCCTGATGAAATCTGAGCTGGGGCAATATTAGATACAAAGAATATGATACTTATGTTATTGATTCTGTTTGCTTTGTGGTCTGATTCAGTATGCAGAAAATGTGAGACTACACCTCAAGGGAGGAGTAAGAAAAAACTGACGAATGGTTTTACATGGATGGCTTTATAGCTTCTCTCTTTGTGCCATTTTATTAGACTTTTGTGGGGCATTTTTGGAAAATGTAAGCATAATGAAACCCAGCTGTGTAAATAAATTTACCGAATCATCTAACGACCAGTGAGCCATTGCATAAGAGAAACAGTATGAAGAATATCTCTGTTTAGGAGAACAGAGAGTTAGTGGAGGAAGAATGAGGCTTACCACCCCAAAAACCTTTCTCAGTTTCAGCTGACTGCACCAAATAATGGAAAGCGGTGGCTTGATGAATGGCTGGAGTGCAGTCAAGCACACCACTGCAGAATAAACTGTAAACTGAGCAGGGGTGAAAGAAAACAAATAACTCAAAATATAGTTCCAGAAATGCCCTCATTCATTAGGGATTAATAACAATGATTCATTTTCCCGTGGAATAATTTCCAGGCAGTTATCAAGCAGCAAGTTCACCTCTCGTGCTTGATTTTGCAGAGGCTTCTTTGCAAATAGAGGTGTTGGATGTGTTGGGCTTCACTCAGCATACTGATGAGATGTAGTAACTACATCGCCTGCCAGTGATAAAATTCTATGAAAGAACCCGTTTACACAATTCATCTCTTTTGTCAAATTTCTAAAAAGGATCATTTAATGCTCTAAAACCCTTTTAAGCCCTGATTGATCTAATGTGATTTTATTTTTTTTTATCAAAACATAGAGAAAACAAACGTGTTCAGTGTTGCATTCATAAGTGGAACTCAATTTGTGATCACTAGCAACTTAATTATGTGGATTTTTATATGATGAACTTGAAGAGGGAGCAGCTCACACTCATGAGAGAAGATGGCACATTATTTGGCAGTAGACAAAAGACACTCATTGTGGTGGAGCTTTTTTTGTTTGTTTGTTTTGTGGCATTTTTGTTTCTGCTCTTTTACTTTGCTTTAGCACTGGATTCACATAGCAGATTGCATTAAATACCCCTCACATAATTTTAATCATG
The DNA here is from genome assembly GCA_903066825.1 of Alfaro cultratus. Classification (NCBI taxonomy): domain Eukaryota; kingdom Metazoa; phylum Chordata; class Actinopteri; order Cyprinodontiformes; family Poeciliidae; genus Alfaro; species Alfaro cultratus. The sequence goes on along the minus strand of CAEFZX010020936.1, from coordinate 72,618 downwards.
TGGGATATTTTCAATTTAACACCAAATCAGCTGTTTATCCTGAGATGTTATTTAATCCCTCTGCCCTCTAAAATATTTTTTTAGGCTATGAATGACTCATAAAATACTGCACAGCTTAATATGCACAAACAGATCTTGACAATGGAAGTTTTGGAATTGATTTCACTCAGCACAATGACAGGTGACCAAAGGTGGGATTATTTTTATTCAACCAAAAAGTCGTTTGGGATACAAAATTAGATTCTCGAAAACGAAAACGGTACAACATTTCTAAATAATGCATCTGTTTTTTAAATATATATATTTTTAAAATGCGACGCTGAAACTTTATCCCCTTCTCAATAATCAATGAAAACATTATTATTGATACTGCAGTGCTCAAACCCCAGCTGAACAAAAAGCTAGCTAACTTTTTGCATCTATCAGTATTTTGACAAATAAACTTAGCAAAGTCTTTAAGGTTGGAAGGCCTCCTGCCAAGGTTCCTAATCTTTAGCTCTCTCCACTTATTCAGCAACAAGATCAAGATGGGGCCCTTCTTGGGCCAGTTCAAATTGTTAACAGTTTCAGTCAGAAGCACCACATTTAAATAATTTTTGGTTACTCCTCGTTAAGTTCCAGGGCCTGGCTAATAAGCACTAACCAATGACATTAACGAAGAAAAAAATAAAGGAAAAATATAAGTTAATGTCAGAAATAGTTGCTGATACAGGGCAAAGAAGGATCTATGATTTTATATCTTAGTTCCACGTATATATACATGTATATACGTGGCTTATACACGTATACATGGCGTGTATACATGTGTATAATTTTACTGTGTTGCTGCATTTCAAAAGATACCCATTATGAAAGTGACTGAAGTAACAAAACTAATGCTGACACGAAAAACTAATTGAAAGTGAAGAATGTTATTCAGGAGCTGTTGAATTAGAACTTGATGACAACTTGACGATTGAAACTGGAATCACTTTGGAGTTTTTGTCAGTGTGCATTATCTATTGCACGACTTCACTTCAATGTTTCATAGTCATAAAATGCGTCTTACAATGACTACTGTCAGCATGATAATGCAGCATGCCATCAAGTTTAAACAATTTCAAAGTAGTTTATTAAGAAATGAATTCACTGGACTCCAGTGGCCTCAATAGTCAATAGTTTTCAGTCCAGTCCATCTCATGTGTGGTGCAGAAGTTTGCATAATGGATATTCAGTCTGGAAATCTACAGCAGTTGACCAATATGATTGGTCATGATTATCATGCTGTAGAACCATGTAGCATCTATGCCACAAACAATAAAGAAAGCTCTCAAAAAAAAACATCCCTCAGTGTGCATAATAAGTAAGCATTTTTTTTCCTAAAGTTTTGGTGCATTTGTAAGTTTAAAGCTAAACCAGTTATTTCCAAAGTCCAAAAAACTATTGCCATCAATGCATCCATGAATAAAGGTCATCTTTACAGTTCAGTAAAACAGCTGGTTGTCATGGTGACTGAATACACACCAGAAAAGAGATATTTAGTGGATATTAACATCATCTAGTTTATATTGTTGTTGGTATCTGCAAGGATAATTGTTCACTAGTTTAATATCTCATTGTTGGAGATGAAAATGTTCTTGTTACGTCTATGGGGTGTTATATAATACTTTATAGTCTCACGACGCATGGAGCTCATCTTAACCATTGTCGCTAAATGTCTGATATAAACCAGCATGAAAAATATATATGTCCACCATAATTTTACATTACATAACTGTTACATCTAGAAACTACTGATCAGACCCGGAGACAGAATCTGTGTATAATGATGAACTCAGAGCTGAACCTTCTGAGATACAAACAATTGCAAAGTCTGCCTTTTATCACCTGAAGAACATTTCCAGGATTAAAGGACTAATGTTTCAGCAGGATCAGGAGAAACTCGTCCATGGGTTTATCTTTAGTCGGATTGATTACTGCAACAGTGTCTTCACACGTCTGCCTAAAAAGTCAATCAGACAGCTACAGCTGATCCAGAATACTGCTGCTCTCATCTTCACTAAAACCAGGAAGATAGAGTCCTTCTAAAGTCCTTACACTGGATCCATGGAGCTCAGAGAATAGATTTTAAAATACTTTTGTTAGGTGATAAATCACTGAATGGCTTAGAACCAAAATACATCAAAGATTTGTTGTCACTGTATCAACATTTCAGCCCACTTCCTCTAATCTGGAACAAACATCCAGAAGACTGCAAAACTCCTGAAACCATTAGTTCTTTTAAATCAAGGTTAAAACCCTTGATTTAAAAGGGTTGTCTTTGATTAATAATAACTGGATTAATAATAATACATTTAGTCTGTTGTACATTTTTTCTTTACTAGTCTTTTATCATGATGCTGCAATGCACTCCTTTTTTGTACTTTAAACATGTTCCTTTAAATTGACTTGCTGCTGAAATCTGCTATATAAATAATGTTGCCTTGCCTTTGAAGGCTCTTGGTGACAAAGATATAAGTATTTGAACTTTTTAATAAGCATAAGAGAAAAATATGTCAAAAATTTCAGAAGCAGCCTCTCCCACACTCTAAGCATGATACTGAGAATATTTGACAACAGCAGGAAAGGTGGGTGGCTCTCGCCTTACAATTCTGAAACTAAATCTATGCAGCAAGGCTTTAGATAATGCTCCGCTGCTGACGAACACACCCAGATAAATCCTATAAAAATCTGAGAACCTTTTTTATACTTACATATGCAAGAATTCAGATGAACTTTTACTGTTTGGTTCCTTTGTCTTAAAAATCAAAGCAAGTCAATGTACACTTTAACAATGAAGACTATTTCCTTGAGAGTTAACATGGACCTAACTGAGGAAGTAAGATAAACACATCTGTTGCTAGATGTTAATGGGTCTCACCAGCCATTGTCAATTGCTGTATTGTTGCAGGATCATTTGCTGTTGATCATCCATTGTGTTTAAAACCTCCCGGCATGTTGTTTGCACAATCCAAATATCATCAAATTGTCACACCCTTCTGCTGCAGCGCCTTCGCTTGAGCGTATCGGCATCATAGGCACTTTAACTTCCACCTCAGTGGTCGTCTTGCCGGATAGTAATGTGAAGTGAAGTGCATGGAAAGTGCTGCATGTAGAAGGCCTTAATTATGCTTCAGAACTCTACTGTATGTACAAAGATTGTTGTAGATGAATAAACTAGCCTTTGTACCACTCCTTTCTGATTACCAAACACCAATTCCCCTCTTTATCACTGTTTTATGTATGACACAATTCTAAAAATTGAAGAGATTGATTCATGATGACAGAGTTCTGCAAAGCATTGAATGAATACAAATGCTCCCAATCTTTAGATGTTTTTATTAGTGAACAAATTGAAAGCGATGCATCCTGCAATTTTTGTATGACTTTTGCTGGTCTATTACATTATGTAATAGACCAACACAATATCCTGAAAGGTTTGAGTATAACGCTTTTACAGGGCACCTTATTAAATTTAGTTCTAATTCAGTTTATTTACATAAAGTGAATTAGTTTATGTAAATTCAAACCAATTCAAACCAATCACAGACTGTCTCAAGATCAATCACATATATTCCAATTCAATCTTACTTTTGAAACAATGCAGTCATCTGATTGCGTTGAGTTTTTCACTTTGCTGCAATCACTCATGCTGAGCACTGTATCAGTATCTTAAAGTGCAGTCCAAACTACATCAAAGTTTTTCATAATAAAGATTTGGGTCAGCGAGCAAAAACTATTTTATAAATATAACCACCCTTGGCGTCCCCCACTGATTCACATGTAGCCATAGAAGGATTTTAGATTAACACAATAACTGACTTGGGCAACATTTAAAAAACTGTTCTCCCAAGCGTGGGAAGAAGAATGGTGACTGAGGCCAAAGAAATGTCCTAAACAGAAGAAAAATAACAAAGAATGCTAACAGACCAAGGCTTTCAAAATGCTTGTTTTTATTTTTTAAACATCTAAACTTATTTTGGTCATGTTTTGCTAAGTATAACATAAACATCGCAACTACAGCATAAAATTGTTTTTTGTATGTGACCTTCTACACATTTTTAATGCGAAAACTGAGGGAATAAAAGGAAGTCAGCATAAAAAAGAATTGATATCCAGAGTTAAATGATTGGATTCTTTCCATGTCAATAAAAAACTCCTCAACAACATCCATCAAAGTGCATGCATCAGGTGGTTTTCTTATAATGAGAAATTCTCACAGAAAAGACTCATGTATAGAAAAACCTGAAGATTAGACTTGGCTCAAAAAGATTAATTAAAAGGGAGAAAGGATTTAATAAACAGCATCTCGGAAACAAAAGAAACCAAACTCGACAGAAAATACATGAGAAATAGTGAAATAAAGTGAAATAACTCATGATGCACAGCACCAAGCATCATTTGTAAAACACCTGGATGTGGAAGAGCGAAAAGGACTTCAGATGGCATTGGGTCACTGATGATTTGACAGCAGACAAAGGCGGCTGAATGATTTCGACATGTATCAGCACGTACTGTTCTGCATTTTAAATGCAGCAAGGTTTGACTCTAGTGTGCTTCAAGCTGGGAGTATGCCCAAAAAAACACAAACAGTAAAGATTTCCATGAGTATTTAAAGGTAATGTAATGAAATACATTAAAATATGTTGGCTTTTTGCAATACACTAATAATATCTTACAATTCTTGAAATCAGAATGGGACATACGTATTCATAACGGTCATATGTTCTGTTAAATATTTAAAAGAAAAAAGGAAACAAAATATCCTATAAACTGACTTTCTCACCACAAGATGATGTATGTCTAAGAGGTATGCATTTGAGAAATGTCAGAATGAAATAAGGAGGGTAGTGAAAAAATATTGATGTATTCATATTGTATTTTTATCTGTAATTTTACTTATTTCTAATTCATTGAAAACATATTGGAGAAATTTAGTTTTGTAAATTACAATTTAAAATAATCTGAGTGCTGATTACGTTTAATTCCCCTGAATGAGCTGTCAGTCCAAAATAGAAAAGAGATCCAAAGCTAAATCTAACATTTGATTTTGATGATATTACATTTTTGGTATGAAAATCAACTAAAATTTTAAGCAAAGAAAAGAAAGTGGGAGTGAATGACTTAAGAGATGATAAAACTGTTTTTTATCTGCTGGCTTGTGAACAAGTTTTGTCGTATCTGACTGTTTGTTTAGTGACCTTTCCTGAACAGGAACAACATGGGCTATAACATATTTCACTTAATTTATTGCTGCTTAAAAGGTCACATCTGTCACCTAAAACAATCATTTACTCTGGCAGTGTAATTTATGCCCCACTGGTTTAACCTCAACAGAAAAGCATCCCTTGTTTAGCGCAAACCTGCTGTTCTGGGGATCTCTGTAAATGATGCAATTTTAAAAGCAATCAGCCCAGTGAATTAGGGAGAGTTAAACAACTGTTGTGGGGGCAGCAGCTAATTAACACTAAATCTAACTCTGATCCATTAACTCAGGATAATCTGTAAATTACCCGTCCAAGGTGAATTCTAACACAACCAGTTTGAGCACTGTCAGCTTTAGATAATGTCTCTATTTAAAGTCAACGGGGAACATTTCAAATTCTTGCAAAACAAGCCCTTCAGAACGAAGCTCATTCAGTCATAGAAAATCCATATACAATTATAGCAAAACATTAAACGTTGTAATTACTGGAGCCTAGACTGGTAATGTCACTCTCTCACACACCATCAAAATGTAAATACAACAAGGTTTGGTAGGTTTATTTACCATATGCAGGTCAATTATGAGTAACCACTAAAGCCCATGTAAAGAAAAAGCAGTATTTGTCTTGCACTCTGTGTCACTTCTGTGCAAATGACTCCTAAGTTTTTACTTGTACTATAAAACATTTGGTATCAGTCTGACTGCAGAATCTTATCAGGACACATTAGTCTCTGCTCATCTTTTATCTCAACTGGGATTACAGTGATTTCCTACAATGCTTCTATGAGCTGCAGACAACACAGACACAAGATAACCCAGCAGTGAGCATACAACTGAGTATCAGCCCAGTATTGTAATCATAGTCTGAGCTGATAGTGTTATTTTAAATGATGCAGTCACTTGATTGAGCTGATGAAGTCTTTCACAAAGGAAATCACCAGGACAGAGTGAGCTGTCTGTCACCCTTATCCGCCATCAACAAAAAGCACTTAGAGCCTGTTACTGAATGCCATCGGTGCAAAAGTGAACCTTCCCCGGCAGAGAGGTGGTTCTGAGCCTCGTCCTCCCCTGTGATTTCCCACAGTGGGGGAGGCCGGGAGAAAGGGTAGGTGTGCTAAATCGACAGAACTGGTAATAAATATCCCTGCTGGGAAAAAGTCTTTGGAGTATTTTTTTTTTCTACAGGTAAAAAAAGAAGGGAAAGTTAGGAAAGGCAATATATCAGCTTTAGAATGTGGGTCAGAAATATGGTGCTGTCTCCAAGAGAAATTACAAGTTCAAATCGAATTAGTTACCATAGTCTGTTTGTTGCTCCACAAATTGGCTTTGGGATTATGTTGCTATATGAACGGTGTAGTGAGGCAGCTGTATGTTTCTTAACTGTCACCCCCAAAACGCTTATATGTTATCCAGAGGGCCCATGAGGACACCAGTGTTCTCATGACAGCCAAGGGTTTTAAACAAAGACAAACCAACAAAAACTGAATTGTCAGAGACATTGTGGTGAATTTAAATAAACCTATCTTAGAAAGGTGCAAAGACCAAACTTATGTCAACTTCAAAATATGTGGAGATGACAATGTAGACACACTGTTAATGAACCAATTTGACTTAATTTAATGTATGCTACAAAAAACTTTAAAATTGAGTTTCTGGATGCATATTCATTCTATTGTTTTCATTCAGGCTTTAGGTTTGTCAGGTTTTGAAAATCACAAATTATTTTCCTTCCACATATAAATAATCCACGTCTTAGTGTTTTTCTATCAAATAACACCCCAATTCACTACATTAGCTGCTGTGGTTTTAATATGACAAAATGTGTAAATGTTAAATAGTTGAACAATATAACACTTCCAAGGCAGAGGAGGTATCCTCCGTTTTTATCCCAGTGGTCTGATTTAAAAAACAAAAAAAGAAGACGACGACAGCAACTGCATTGCTACTTTCAACTGCAAAGAGTAAATTTGTATCCAGAAAGAAGCTTTTTTTCACACAATATTTTTGCTGAGTTTACTCTTCTCATACATTTTTTTTCATATTTTCATGAGTGGTTCACTTTTACTGTGCATTCATATTGGTCAAAGCACTTCTTCTTTTGTTGAGCTGAGTCCTCCGAAGGGTATTCAGAGTCGTGTTTTCCATTATAATGACATCATGTGGGAAAACCCATCATAAGTTCTTCTGGGAGTTTTCTTTTTCTATTTTTCGACTCTTTTCCTTATGTGATGAAAAAAAAATACATCGCCATGAAGACTGAAACCTGACAAAAGCTATTAATCATTATTAGAGGCTACTAAATGTTGTTATATATATATATGGTATTATCTTCATAATTATTAATACAAGTCATCAACCATAATTAGAGTGCTGAAAGTGCTGTTGGAAAAAGTGTTGCACTAGATTTCAGAAGTACAAATGCTGAATGTGTATCTTCTGTTAATTAAAAACGACCACCCTAATTGCTTCTGTAATTAGGAAGCGCTGCACTTTGGAAAAGAATGTAAAATAAAATCTGTGGACTACATTCATCTAAATGAACATTAATCAGTAGTTTTGGCTGAAGTCACTTCGAAAATACAAAAAAAGAAGGGAAAATAACATAAAAAGCACACAAACAAAAGCCCCACACTTCCAAAAAGAATTAGAAGCACGGAATTTCAAAATACCAGAAAACATTTATTGATTCTAAAAGTCTGCGTATATTTGTGTTATCAGTAATATTTGTCTTCTACTGAGGTTACAGAGATTTTACACTTTATGTTTGTGTATCTCGGGTTGTTTACATGCCTGTTTCCCAGTTGGTTTCAATTAATTTTTTCTTACAGATCTCTCTTCGCCTTTGGTTCTACTTTGCTAGTTACATACATCACCTACATCTAGTCAGCGGTTTTGCTTTTGCTTTTTTGTGTTACATCTTTTCTTTTCTCATTCCAGTTATGCCTGTGGTTACTTTCTTTTGCTTTGCTTAAACTTGTCAATTTTTTTTTGTCTCTGTGCATTTTGCTACAAAATGAAAGTTAATTGATTTTTTTTAATTGCCTAAAAACAAAAAAACTAAAGGTCAGAGTACACCATGGATAGATCCAGGCAACACAGACACACACAGAACAAATAACCATGTACGCTGTCACAACTAAAGCCAATTTAGAGTGGACAACTGAGCTAGCGCACATGTTTTGATGGAGGAAGCTGGAGTGCCCATGTATGTAGGGGAGAATAAATTTCACACAGCAAATCCTCAGCCAGGATTCAGTGCAACATTTGACAGTATTGGCCACAGAGCTAGTCTGTACTAACCGCTAAGGAGATTCAACCTATAGCGGGATGAAATAACACAATTCAGATGATCTAAAGCCAGTCTCAAGGGACAAACAGATTATTCCAAATTTGGGTTGGGTTATGCACTTAAATTATCATACTGGATGAGGTTTTAACCTAAAATATGGATGAATGTGATTAATGTCTACCAAAGAATAAGCTGAAAAGAACTTGTGGGTTTTTAAACAAGTAACTTTCTTTAATGTTTTGTATTTTTAATTTAATTTAATTCTACATTAGATTATCAGATAAAAAAGTAAAGACAAATAGACCACTAAAACTTTTATCTAGCATTTTAATTATCCCTATTGTCCGTCTATGTTGACTTTTTCACTAACTCTTTGGTCAACTGGAGAATACTGAAGTTAGCTAGCTCAATTATTCACTTCAGTTGTTCTGGGTCTCGTCTAATTAATATCCCTAGAATCAGAACCAAACATGAAGAAGCAGGATGCAATTTGTATTATCCAATAATCTGGAATAAACTTCCAGGCAACTACAAAACTGCTGGAACACTGAGTTCCCTTTAAATCAAGGCTGAAAATCCCTGATTTAAATGGAACTCAGCTTTTGTTTTTTGCTAAACTGAAACTGATTTTTAGTCTTTAGTCCAATATTTTATTATGTTGCTTTTTGAAGATTTTGATGTTGACATTTGAAAAAATGTAATGTTTCTTGCTTGTTTGTTATTTTATGCTTTCAATACGTTAAGCAGTGAGACACTTTAAGTTAGTCTGTTGCTTAAATATGCTATACATATAAACGTGCCTTGTCTAATGATATCAATAACACACATTATCATTTCAGAATTTTCTATCTTTCAAATGATGGTCTTTAAGAAATAATGAGGCTATGTTTCATCTAATATCTGACTAAACAACTTCTGCCTCAAAATTACTTGCTTTAAGGAAACAAAGCAACAATTATTATGGTGACGGACCATAATAATTTCCTGTCAAGCAAGTCATCGAGGTAAAATACAAAAGCGTGAAAAGCAATGTTCTAACCAGAAAGACTTTCATATAACTTGGAACTAAGTAGGGAGATTAAGACAGAGAAACTTTCCTCTCACTCCTCTCCTCTGAGCTGTCCTTGAATCAGGAACACAACCCAGCTGCTTCACTGGAGCTGCACGGTAGCTCTATACAGGGAGGAATGACTGGGAGACGTGGGCAGCTCCCTAGTGTGAATCTATACATATGTGAAGCAGCCCGTATCTGGGAATGAGGGAGTAGGCTTAGTATACCTCTTCAGAAGAAATCAATGTTTGAAAGAAAAGAAAAAAAAAAATAAAAAAAACATACGCCGAGAAAGCTTCATTCAAAGTAGCATATGTTAATGTTTGCTGGGCTCTTGGGGGAGATAAAAGGTTGATCCAGACCTTTTTTATTGGAAACTGTGTGCGACATAAATCATGTACCAAGAAAATGGAAACAATAACTCACCTTTCGCTTTGCTTTTTGTCCCAGCCACTGATAGCATGAGGGGATAAAACAAGGAAACAATAAGTTAGATAGGTGGGATCAAGACTTTCTATTGATAGCATTGTTTGTTTGTTTTTTTGCTGTTCTTCTTCTTTCCATAGTCAGAAAAACATGACTGAATAGTAGAAATGGAAGCAAAATATAGGGCTTAATTAATGTTAAATGAAACAATGAAATTATGGTTTATAAAAAGGCAAGAAATGCATAAATATTATCCCATTTATATTGCAAAAAACTCATAAATGGTCAGTTCCATTTTTCATTGTATGTATGATAAAAACTAAATGAAGAACAAAGAGTTATAATCTACAAAGATAAATACATTTAATCTACATCTGGATGGTGAATTAGGTTGTAGAGTTTCTAACTCAAAGGGTGAACTATTCACAAAATATTGCAGTCAATTTGTCAAAGGGCTTATAAATGGAAAAAAATCTGTTTTTGTGACAGCTTATACAATGCATGGGTTGCTGTATTATTGACCTCAGTGGATGGGGTACAAGAGAAAAAAAATTGCTTTTTCTTCAGTCCAAACTGCAAAATTAGATTTTGCTAGAGAACATGACGGAAGCCTAATGAATATTGGGAGCACGTCCTTTACTATAATGAGAACAAGATAAATATGCTCAGCTCAGATTATTTGGCATGAACTTGACCTGGAATTCCTGGTCTAGGAAGTGAGGAACTCTTACCATAATTTAATAATAAGAGGGTTGCAAAGTGCAAAAGCTTTTGGGACATGAAATTTAAAGACATCACCAAGAGCTCATGTGAATGTACTGAAATATGAGCTGACAAGATGACTTCCATTCTCCTGAAGCTTGAGAAAGGAAGAAAGTTCCAGCACGATAACAATTCAAAGCATACCACTGAAATCAGACAGGAATTCCTGCAAAAGAAAGTAAAAGCTTTGACACCTTTTGGGTATTATGAGGTGGAAGTCAGAGCAACTTTCTTCCCTGCAGCAAAGAGAAGCTGAAGAGTTCTGTGAATAATGGTGGAACATGTCTGCAGAATTTTGTGTATAACTAACACCTTCTTTGGTCATATGGACTGAAAAAAAAAAAGCTGTCACAAAGAGTCAAAGTTTTTGTTTTTTGCAGAACTGAACACTTAAATATTTTTTTGACACAATCTTTTTATTGTAGGCTCATTTTATTTAATTGTGAAACAGAAGGTTTATTAAGAGACTATTGAGTAGCTGCTCACTACTGAATAAACAACAGCTATTATGTTGTTAATTTATCAAACATTGATTTGAATGCTCACTACTATTAAACTATTTTAAACATGTTGGTCTCTTAAGTGAGCATTGTAGTAAATTATGTACCAGTCTGTTAAGTGGCATGTTTCTTAGTGTTTTTAGTGTAAAACTGCATAGTCTGATGTAAAATGTAATTTACCAAGCAAATAAATTCAAATATTTTCCTCTTGCAAACAGTGCCTTACACCAGACGCTTTTTTACAGGAGCAATATGCCTTTTTGTCCAGAGTAGCATGTTAGTCATTTGTGCCTCGGAAGCACTTTCTTGCTTGTTATGTAGGAATGGGCAACCCCCGGTGGTACGCACAATTCAAGGAAAATGTAAACTGATGACGCACAAGTTGATGTCTGATTTGTTACTAATCCAAAAGGCTGCTTTGGTGAGTTTGGATTGGATTTAACAATCACTAGTATACAATGTTGCACATGTAGACTGATCAGACTTCCAGTGAATATTTCTAACTTTAATAAAGATTCTTTATAACACAGTTTGACACTTGCAAAACCTTTGTTCTGTGAATTTTTTCACTGTTATTACAACGATTTTAAACAAAACTTGTCGTTTATAAAACACTTTCTGACAAAAAACATTATTTGTTAAAGAAAATGTTGAGATCATTATCAGGTCAGTATTGCTTCTGATTGCTTTCAGTGATTTGCAATAGTCACTGTCAACCATCAACAATGGTTGATGGAGCAACAGAAAAGTTCCTTCGGAAAAAGAATGGCAAATTAATTTGCTGCTCCACTAAATATATCACTGTTTTTGTATGTTCATGTATTTTTGTGCAAATAAAGTCATGTTTGATTTGATAATCAAAATAGAAATCCGAACAAATGAAAGATAGGAGAAACTACTCAGTGTTATATTCACATTTTTTCTTTCATTATATCTGAAAGAAAAACATCAATAAACGAGATCAGTGCAACCCTGGGGAAACAGGAAAATGATAAGTCCTTTAGGTTATACAACTCTGCTTGAGTTTTGGTCATACAGCTTTCTCTCAACTTTAAATCAGCAGATAATTCACATCCTGAGATAGGAGATTCATATTACTTCCTTAAATATGAAGATGAACATTGACATTTAAATGGATAGGCAATTTTCAAACTGCTTTTTCACAAATCCAAAAAATGTTCTTAGAAAGGTGTTGGATGAGGCATTAAGTTTAGTGCTTCAACTATTCAGTGCATGTTTGAAACTAAGAGCTCTTTCATTCCAAACCAATGGGAAGAGCAAGCAGCTCCTCCTGCTGTGCTCCCTCACATTGGATATATCTGGGGGAATAAAACAGCACTTGAACGTGTTACAAAGATGGCTTTTAACTCCCAGTTCAAATGTGCAAGCTGCACCTGTGCAAAATGACTTTACTTTTGCATTACATAATTGATTTACAGACAAAAATATGTGTCTGTCGATAAATCAAGTAGTAAATAAACACTGAGTTAGATTAGTGGTGATTCAACTTTAATTGTCCAACAAAGTTGTAGCTCAGTTGTGTTATTTTATTTCATTTTTATTAAGTCTGTGTTTTTGAACAAGCAAGTTATATTCTTAAAAACTTTTATGGTAATGGCATTGAGTTTTTACATACTGCCTCACAACAAAGTTCTTATATTACACAGTTGCAGCTAAACAGTCTTTGAAGGAAGCAGTAACAATGGTTGATGGAGCAAATGTGCATCCTGCACTAAAAAACAAAATTATCTTAGGCAAATTTACAAAGAACACATTGCAGACTCTTCTTGCTTTCTAACACCTAAAGCATTGAAATTAGAGAATTTTGTCTGGATTTTATCATAAGATATAATTCTAAAACACTTCACTTGAATGTATTTGAACTGCTTTATATTGGGATTGCAAATTTCTTTCACAATGTTTAGGTGGTGAGTATAAATTTTATTCAATTCAAATTCAAAAATATGTTATTAATCCCAAAGGGAAATTAAATGTTGTAGCTCATATTAATTCAAAATTATTCCAAGAGTTGCTGTAGATGTTGATGACTACAGCAATTGAAGTTAATTCAATTCTAACTTCTATGGACTAAACTCAGAAGTAGTTCTTGTTAAGAATGGTCTCATATAATAAAACTGCTGCTATACAGCTGTAACTTTAATTAAATACTATGTTGACATAAGCAGGAGATTGAGAATTATTATGAAATGATGAAAATATTTGGTGCACTCCAAAAAAAACTTATAAGTCTAATCAAACATGAATTAAAAATTTATAACTTGTTTCATGTGAACATGTTACGCATTATTTCAGAATATGTTACTCGGGCTTAAATAGGGATCCTTTGCTACAAACAAAAATATTAGATCCTAACATTCTAGTGTCTTGTTCATGGCTCTGATATATTTTGCTGTTGAGCTGAACCTTTATCTGCTGGAAGGATAGAATATTTTTTCACATTCCAAAAATATGACTGTGAGGTTAATTGGTCTCTCAATTGCATATGGCTGTGACGGCATGTGTGAGTGTGTGTATGATCTTTATCCAATGTGTGTGTGTCGTCCTAAGATAGTCTGTGCAACCTTCTGTGGAGGAGCGGATATATACAATGGACGAATGTATAAGTGATTGCATCTTTTGTAAAGTAAAAAAGAGAAAACAATCTTGTATGTTAATCCAGGTGTGAGATCAAATCTGTCAAGGGGTAGAAGATATATTAATGTACTCTATATATGTGATTTTCTGCTAAATTTAAATATTCAACAATGCCAATGTCCAGTTTTGTTTTTATTCTTTTTTTACTGACAGCAGGATAACTGGACAATGTGATTTTAGTTTAATTGAATTGTTGGTTAAATATTCAAAAATAAGCTGAGCAAAATGCATTACTACAGCTGTTATGGCACCAAGCATATGTAAATACCACTTCTTTATGAAATGAAAAAAGGTTTTTCTAGATAGGAACACAGAACTGGACAAAACAGCAAAAGCTGTGAAGGAAAAGCTGGTCCCTCAAAACAGTGAGTCAGGTCCCTTGCTTCCCCATTTAACATCAAACTATCACTGGGCAATAAACTAAAAATGTACAAAAATCACAGGGAACACAGGGAGCCAGAGCCAAACAAAAACAAGAATCCAGAATAAAAAGCCAGCAGGATAATCCAGGTTTAACAAGAAGAACCAGCAAAGAGTGAGAGCATTAGAACTGTTAAAATACTGAAGAGTGAATGTGGAACAGTGGACCAGCGTGATTGGCTATCTGATTGCAGGTGTGAGGAGAGAGACAGAGAAGGTAGCATACGGGGCGAGGGAGAATACACGGGATAGAAAAAAAAACTGATACTAAAGAATGATTAGGTCTAAGAACCATAACTAGAGTAACAAAGAATAAATAGGGACAAGAAAATAACTTGTCCCTATGTGTTCCCTTAGGGAACACAAGTCATTCTTGTGTTCCCTAAGAATGACTGAACTAAGATAAAACACAAATGAGACTGATCAAAGAAAGAAACTAAGGAACACAAAATAATGAACACACTTCAAAATAACTCAATTTATAATTGAATTATTCTAACACGGATATGTTCATACTTTGACCAAAAGAATCTGCTATAAAGTCAATATGGACAAAAAATATTTATAATGTCAGCTATAAAGAAATTAATGTGCAGTCCAAATTCAAACGTTGGTCAGTGAGTCTTCTAAGACATTAAAATGTTGTTTTAAACTGCTTTTCTCTGATAATATATAAAACAGAATTAAACTAAAAATAAATTTTAGTCATTTTAACCCAAATGTGACTTGTTTAGTTATGTTATTCTTTTCCAACGTACTCTTTGGTAGTCTTAGATAATATGTTATAAATTAGCAACTTCAGTTAACCTATTATAGAGCCTTCATGACAATTTTCCCCTTTAAGTGTCAGACTAATCTATGTCATTCAAAAAGAAATCAGAATTTTAACATGAGTAGTTTTTATTTGGCTGCTTTTACTCAAAGCTGGCTATCGTTTTTCTTGAACTTTCTACCAATGTTTCCTCATGCTACATGGAAAGATTGAAGCAGGATGCAGAGTTTCTGATAGGATGCATTTTATGTCATCAATACTAGCAGCAAACCTTTAGTGAAGAATTGTTTGGAATACAACTTTTGCTGACTCTCTTTTCCAGTTGTCATGAATGCATACTTTGCATGCCTATAAGATATTTAGCCTCTTGGTTGGAGACTCACTAAAGTAAATGACATGGATGATAGTTGGCCATGATGCTAAAGGGCACAACAGAATTTGAAACAATGTGATCTCCATTAAATTTTCAAATCCACCTCGACTCTTAAGTACATATGAGCTACAGGCTGGGCTGAAGTGGCCATGTGTGTGGAGAACTGGAGAGAGCTGTTTTTAGGAATTATAGCTAGAATTAAAACTGTCAGGCTAAGCATAAACTGAAATACAAGAGCTTCCACAGCTTTTTCCTTTTATGACAAGGGTTCTTCTAAAGGATAATCATCCATTGGGTCATAAAATAAATTCAGCAGTCACTATGGCATGTCACCTTTTTGCAATAAAAGTTTATCATCAAATAAAAATGTGAAATAATTGAGTTCACTGAGCCTCAACAACAGATAGTTACTCACAAGGTCCTTTGAAACTACTTTAACTCATTTATTGGATTAAAAACACAGAATGATGTGTTGAACCCAATAGTGCTGTTTCTAAATCAACAAAGGCCTGAATCAGTTCTTATCTAACAAAGGACTGGGTCAGCAAAATAACCGTTATTGGGTTGCTGTTTTATTTTTACCCTGCAGTTTTTCAAGTGACATTACACTCAGTTTAACAGATAATTTTCATGATCATTATTATTATATTTCTAAAGTCATGAACATTGCATAAGCATTTGTATTAAACAGGCTCATCAAAGTCATGCTTGTGTGTTTATCCACTGTACATTCTGGGAATATTCCCTTAGAGTTTATAAATACCCCATCTGTGGTAAAGTACTGCATGCCCATGTGTGTATGAAATGTTTTATTTATTGCCAGTTAAATGAAAAAGTTTTCTCATGCCCTATGTGTTTAAAATGTAGAGCAAATGCAAACCAAAGTAAAAATAGTGGTAATTTTGCTCATTATAGTACTTATAGCTGGGGGTTATACTGAAGCCTTCTGCAGAAAAAATATACTATTTTTGACTTTAAAATAGGTCATTGGCAACCTGAAGTGTGAGAAAAGGACAAAATGCTTATCTGCGAAATAGGTCATCTCTTGGTAATTTGTGACCAAACTCTTATCAGATGAGGAAACTAGGAACATCAAAGTTGATGCATGCCAATCTAATGGAGAATTTGATGTTGTTGTTTAGCACTCATTCATCTTTCCCACAAGTCTTTGGTTTTACCTGCTTTTGTTTGGGTAGGAAGTTATTAGTCTACAACTCTCCTGCAATAGTGTTGACAAACTCAGTGATAAGAATCTCATTCCTGCGAACGGAAAGTGTTTGCAAGCACACAGCAGGTATATCGATAAATTTTACTGAGAAAGAAAAACACATAAGAGAACCAATAAATAACCCAAACACTTCTATGTAAGATTATATGCATTTTATATACTATAAATAAGATCTCCTGGTTTAATGTATCAGACATTTAAGGTTTAATCATAAGTACTGCTGTTGTATATGTTATGTCTCATCAACCAACCAAAGAAACTAAAAGAAATAATTGAGTAGAGTTGTTGGCAGTCATTCCTAGATGAGTTTAGACAACGAAAAAATAATTTGAAAATAAGTGACACCAGAACTGACAATGTATACAAGTTGAAGGTTGCTGTTAAAACAGCCTGCGTCTCTTTGAAACCTTATTGGGGCCACAAACTGAATGGAAATGCTTTTTGGAAGTTGACATTCTGCTTTAAAAGCCCATTGTTTACTTATTCTCATGAACTGTTCTAATGTTCTGAGAAATTGAATTCTTGGTTTTATTAGCTATAAAGAACATTTTTCAAAAAATACAGAAATAAATACCTGAAATACACCGCTGTGTCATGAATCTACATGAAATGAGTCTCACCTTTTTTAGTTAAATTACTACAAATTTTTATAGTGGTGTATGTCCACTTTTATATTTCAAAACCTAAAAACTCTCAAAGTCCCATTTGTAATTAACCTATCAAAGGGATGTCACAGAGTAAACAAACAATCAGTTTGGCACCTTCAATATGTTAGTGCTTTTTTAGGGTTTAATTTGAATCTGACAAATTGATTCGCACACAGCAATAACAACATTACCTTTATTAATAAGCTTGAATAAGCTTGACTAATGGTTTTGATATATTGCTTTGGACTAAGCAGTTCTTTGCTGATTTGATTAAGAAAAAAAAATGCTTTTTCCTAATGAACCTGAAGACATCCAAGTATTAAATAATTTCCAAGCAGCACACGGAGAGCACTTGTCATTTGACACTGAAAAACATACATCAATTAAAAACGCAACAGACGGACACAAACATTTTGAAGGAGGATAATTGCCTCATCTTTGCTTATCACAAAAAAAAAATAAAAAAAATAAAAATATCCACTTATTTGCAAATAATAAATGATGCCAAAAGTGAAGAAAAAAACCTAATGATTTAAGGCTTTTATTTTTATTTTAAAGAATAAAATAAACCTTGACTATGACTAAAGGAGAACAAGCACAGGGCAGATTAATGTAATTTGTTGAAGACCGCAATAACAAAACAGATAGTAGCACATCACTGACTAAAGATAAGAAAGAAAATTGGAAAAGGAGAAACATAGCAAGGGAGAAAGATCTGGCACTGGCAAGCACAACCACCAGAGGTGTAAATCATGAGCACTCAGCCTACATCTTACTTGTATTTGAACTGAAAAAAAAGTGACAACATCCCATCATCATCTGTCAAACACATTTCTGTTGTGTGCTGCTTGTCCCTGTAGTGATGAGTTTAACCAACCACTGAGAGGTTTGTCTTCTCATAGTGAGAGCTGACCTCAGTCCCTCGGCTGGCCATGACTGAGGTCACTGCTCTTCCTTTGCCAACGTCCCACAGCAAACTCTCCAAGGACAATCTGCCCATAAGTAAACATTTGATGGGGAAGCACTTCATCTTTATGTCAGCTAACATCCAAATGCCCTTAAGGGGAAATCATAAGATAACTTCAGTGGTGAACCTAGACAGTTATGTATGGTGCTGGCTCTGAAAATGACAACAAGAATCTGCACAAGTTGTACCTGATTTGTCCAATACTTGTCATCTTACGTATGCAAAATAGAAATAAATTCTTTTGCAAAACTGGTTTTGTAGAAAATCATGAGGGCCCAGCCTATCAGAACTGTATTGCATACTAAAAGCATTAATTAAAATGGCCGCTGAAAACATAGTTAATATTAGCAGGTCATGGTATTTTTACAATTTAATTGTAAAATCGGCTTTACTGCTGGAAGGCTCAAAGTCTATTTTAGATTCATTTGTTTAACAGAGTTAATCCATATACATATATATATATATATATATATATATATATATATATATATATATATATATTATTAAATCTAACCAAGATGTTCAGCCTAAATCAAAGTAAATGCATCCTAAAAGGTTAACAAACAAGAACATTGTCATATGCCTAAATAAATAATTTTTATACCCATGTACATACCTTTGAAAATCAGTTTACTTCTGTCTAGTATGTCCTGGAGTTATTGAGACAAATAATTCTAGCATTGTTCAAATGTCATTTCTAATTTGAAGTAATTGTGCATTATTTCCAAGAAAGGTTTATACAATACCCCATTTCCATTGATTATGATTCAGATCCCCATTTAGGGGCAACTGACTCTCCAATATGATTAACTGTGGCTACTGATCAAAGAGAAATATCTAAGTGGCCTCCTGCTGGTGTTATTCATTTGAATTACCTAAACCACAATTATTTTAAATCATTAGTTGCCAAAACAAGTGTGAAACACCTCTTATGTTAATCCAAATTAAACTGACACATGGTTAATGTGAAATTTACACCCTTTTTTTCCCCTCGCAATTCTGCTACAATTGTTTTCAAAACAGTTGAGCAGCAAACAGACATTTATCAAACTAAAACACTGGTTTTGAACTTTACAGGTTTATGATATAGTAACTCAAGCACTTTTTTCAGCTGTGTCAAGTCAAACACAAGGTCAGCCAAAGTGTAGTCTCTGTCCTTAAGCATTACCTGTTATATGTAGTGTAGTGTGCATGCCATGCTGTGCATGCCAGGAGGTTATGCTTCAGTCCAGCTAAGCTGTATTTGATGTAAACTCAGATGTTTCGAAGTAATTTTAGAGAGCCCATCTACTCAGCCACTCTGCACCAAATCAGGTTTCCTTCACTTACAGAAAATTGCTTGACATTATGTGTCTGCCCAGATGCCTTGCTGAAGCCCCACGCATGCTGATTAGAGTCTCCGCTTAAGGCGATCCAGAATTCCTGAGTCCTTCCAAGTCTTTGTGCCACCGCCAAAGATAACGGCAGGAATTCACACCACAGCTGTACACTAGTTCATGCCAAGCATCTTGCAGATGCTGTCCAACTACATATCTATATGTGAAACATGAAGGAAATGTAGACTAAAAAAATAAATAAACTTGTCTGCAATGCAAATAATGATCAGAAGACAAGTCACCAGTTTAAGCTGCATGTTTTGCTTCAAATTATTTAGATAGAAAAAAAAGATCTCATCTGAAAATGTTTTGTTTCCTTCACTGAACAGATCCTGTGGGAATATTTATTGTTTAGAAAACACCAACAAACACATAACCTTGATAATTAGTTTCCTTTAGGAAAAATAGAGTAGAAATCTGAATTTGATCATGAGAACAGACCTTCAAATAAATCAAATTATTTTCAAATAAAAAGACATGAGAAAATTGCATTAAGCTGACCAACAAGTGAGAAAAAAATAGAATAAAATTTAGAAAATTAGATTTTATAAAATGACATTGAAAGTATTTTTAAACGAAAAGCAGATTTTTCTTTTCCTGTATTACAACCTATGTTCAAACATTACCGCAAGTTGAAATGCGTCTTTTAATGGTGAAACATATGCTGAGCTCTGCAAGTGATTTTATTCTATGATTCTTAAAGCAAATGCTTGTTGATTAAAATGTTTTTTATACTGAATAAACTGTTGAGGCAAGTTTCTTTACCTTGAAAATGTGATATGTTCATCTTCCCTGCCCTAGAGAATGAAAGGCTTATAGAATGCTGAATAGGATAAGATGATCCAAAACTCTAAAAAGCCTGAAAAATAAAGAGAACAGGTTGGTATTGGTATGTCTAAGATGTGCCTCATCACCTTCCTGGTATATCAGTTACTTATCATTCAAACAGTTGTTTTCCATGTCAAAGACATACAGGGTAGAAAATGATCCACTCTGATGAATCTGTTTGATTTTACACAAGTCATCCTTAAAGTTGTCCACCTCCTTGCGCAAACCTGCCTCGCAAAAACTTGTGCCACATCACAAGAGCCTGAATTTAAAACTTGCTGAGAATTACAAGATACTATTCTGAAGGAGGCATGAAACAAGCAATTCCTCAGTAGCAAACTTTTAACATCAAAGCCAAGAAGCCATTTATTATATCTGTCATCAAAATAGTCAGCATTAGCCCTCTGTCATAAAAAATACTGTATCCAAATGCAATACATGGCATACAAAACAAATGTCATATGCAGCTATTCTCAGTTTATTTACTTTTTAAGAATTTTTTATGCAATGTGGGCTACATGGCGGTGGTTGCATGTTACCTCCACGCATGTGTGGATTCTTTCCGGTTTCCCCAGCTTCCTCTCATGACTGTGATAGTCAATAGCCACCCTTTAGTCCTGACAGGTCAAAAGGGTACAGCCAACAGATGGAGGGATCTGCAACATGTCTGCTCAAATTTGCTCAAATTTTTTCTTCCATTATCTGTCACACTTAAGAAGCAATTGTTAAAAAAAATAAAGATGGCAAACATTGGCACGAGGGAATGACAAATACTCTGTAATGACTTCCCTTTACAGTTTGGGAATCAAATTTATTTCCAGTGTCAATTTGTTCAATTTATTTATATAGCAAATTTATACCTTTTGTCTTAAGGCAGACAGACTCCATTCCAATTACATAGTTAGCAAACTAAGGAGTCCAATTCATTCATCATTCAAATTGGATAAAAAGTTGTTTGTTATCTCATTGGAAGTTCTTAATCATTCATTCTTATACTGAATAGGCATAACTTAAAATGTTTTTTTTTTTTCTTTTCCTTTGGCTCACACAAAGCCAGTCAGTGGCAAATAATCAGAAGTTTTCCCTTGCAAAGAATAAATGACAAACAACTTGGACATCCAGCAACCTACTCTGCGAAATCAGAGTAGATCAAAAATTTTTTCTAATACGAGTAAAATTCTATCCATTCTCTCCAATCTTAATGTGCTTATCATTACCATTCTTACTTTCTTTCCCTATTTAAAAAATACATTTTGAAGGATAAAACTTATATTTTAGGGTTAGTCTTTAAACCGTGATAGATTAATAAATCATAATCAGCCTCTCAAATTTTTTCCAAGTTCATAAACTGTAAAACTCACTTTTTTTTTGGCATGTTTGTTTGTTTGTTTTTCAAAATAAAATGAGCCTTTTGAGTGACACCCCTCCACAATCATTCCCATTGCCATATTTGGATGCTGATGTAACATTAGGTAACATCAGAGCACAACAAGCCAGTTTTTCTGTTTCTGTGGAGAGGAAAGACCTTCCAAATGGAAATATGATAATTCATATACTAAATGTTTGGAAGTATAATGGCAATACGGAAAAAGATGTAGTAAACATTACTTTCCCGGAAATCCTGCAGCTTAGAAGAAGATAAAATTTATTAAAGTGAATATTTGAAAAGGTGGTATTTCTTCTCATCTGCAAAAAAGTTTCTCAGTTTAAAGCAAATTTTGCCCAAGGTTTATGATACTCTTCTGACATTCAGAAAAGGGAACATTCAAGCCTGAGTAATGAGTACACAACACAGTTCCTGGTACTACAATGACAAATGGATCAAGCTGAGTTTGCAGCCAGACCAACAATGTGGCATAAGGTAACTAAAGAAAGAAAGTGCATTGTTTTACCTTGGTGTTTACTTTTGTGTCCTCTGCCAGAACAGAACATCCGTTGACATCCACAGATTGCATTCATAAATTTAATACATTATTGCTTCCTCCATAGCTTCCTCCAACATGTTTAATACTTAGCTACACCAGCAACTCCTTTTCTCAATGTTTACTGTTTTAATTTCACTTGTAAACTCTACATGTGTAGCATTAACTTGGAGTGATGTTTAAGGCCAGAAAGTTAGAAAAGTAACTTTAGACAACTTGCTAAAGTGCAACTGGTGTGATTGTGTTCTCAGAAAATCATTTTGACAGCTTAATTACAGTAGTATAGTTTGGTAAAACTCGTGAGTAAAACAGAACATGACTGCTACCATCTATGTTTTACACAGTATTGTAGTAGTAGAGCCTACATCCAATCACCAGTTGCTTGGTGAAATGGAAGTGCCAGCACATGCCTGTTTGCAGCAGGGTATTTTGTACACATGCATGTGAATGACTAAATGAATCTTAAATGCTGCCAGAATTTCACTTTTTCTATTTACAGTTTGTTTCACAATTAATCTCTGACTATATTGACCACATGATACTTTTAAATCCTTAGGTTATGTTCTGGTTTGTAGGGTCTCCAAAATAAAATTTTCTGCTCACAATTAGACAAATTATCATTACAGTGACCGGGATAATCACTGAATATGTATTATAGCTTAGGTGCAATGAAACCACTGTCATTTTTAAGGTAAACAGAGAAAAAGTCAGCAACACATTGGCCTGCAGACTAGAGAGAATCTAGTGAAAGAGAAGTCACTCTGTGAACATCGAAGGAGGGGAAAAAAAAGGCAACAGTCACCTGACCAGAGACACGCCCTGCTGTGGATAAGACGAGCTGTCTGCTGGAAACGAGCCAGTTGCCACACTGAATGCAGTTCCCTGACAGGTTTGGAAGTTGGCTACATGGGGAATCACTTGTCGTTTGATAACAGACACACCATGATCCAGCAACACGGGAACCACTTGGCTGACAGTAGAAAATCTCCTCACAAAACATCAATGGCATCAGGGGACCTTCGGAGTACCCCGGTTCCCAGAGCCATCATTCATTCTTAATTTTTTAGAAGACTGCCTTTTTTCCCCCTACAAAAATGAAATAAACAAAGCAACAAGAATGAGAGAACCTGAGTCTTATGTACAGTTTCAGAAAACTTTATATTCTTATTGATTAATTTATAACAAAGGATTCTATGAGGAAGATAGAATAAGAAAGGAGCAAAGACTCAAAAAAGGGAACAGTGCACAAAAAGAAAGTCAGTTTGAAAGCGAATAAAAGTCAGAGTTACAGACAAAGCACATTTTTAGTGTTGCAGAAGTAAAAAGAAGTAAGGGCATGCATGCTCTGAAAGATTTATTGTTTTATGACACCTTCCACACCTTTATCTACACAACAGCAATATTTAATTTAAAATAGTCTACACCAGGGGTGCTCAAGTCCAATCCTCGAGAGCTACCATCCTGCAACTTTTAGATGCAGCCTTACTCCAACAAATAGGGATCAGCTCTAAACAGGCCTGGTAAAGAGCCATTCATTTGATTCAGGTGTGTTGGAGCAGGGATGCATCTGAAAGTTGCAGGATGGTAGTTCTCGAGGACTGGACTTGAGCACCCCTGCTCTACATATTGTGAGTGAATGCATGACTATTTGTCATGTGTGTCTTTATGTTGCCCTGTGATGGACTGGCAATCTGTCCAATGAAAGCTGGAGATAGGCACCAGCCCTCTGTGATCCTGCAAGGATGGATGGCTGATTCGTCTATATTATAATATACTGGATTTTTTTTTTAATGTTTGCACGATTAAGAGGTACATGTTTTTTGCAGAATGAAGGACAAAAATAACTTCCATGCATATACACCTAAGTTAGAAACCAAACTGACTAAGCTATAGGTTCAATTTATAAAACAAAAAGGTAAGGAAAGGCATGCGCAAATGTTTAAAATGTATTTACACAAAATGCATCAGAGTAAAAGAACTCACATTTGGAGGTCACATTTTCTCATCTGAGATAAAACTTTATTGTGTCAAACTTTATTGGATCAGATTTCTGTGCATTGCAGCAGATGGGGGGTCTTGCTCCCACACCTCTCATTATTGAGCCTCTGAGCCATCCTCTCTCACACACCTGTTACACACCAGCAGGTCTAATGTTCTCACACCTGGGCAAGCTATCAAAAGTTATCTCTAAAATGTGTTCTCAGGGCATCCTGTCTCCGAGACAAAATAAACATACATTCTCCTTGACACTGCACCATCTTTATGTTCCAATTATTAAGAGGCCTGAGGGCCTTGCAAAGGCCCTTGCATTTTTTATCAAAATAAAACCACAAACTTTAATTTATTTTATTAAACTAGTGCATAGCTGTGAATTTAAATGAGAATGATAGATGGTTTCAACAAAAAAAAATGTTACATGGATTTGAAATCACCTTTATTATATATTTTTCACCTTTACTCTGATGCCCCTAAATAAAATTGTTGTCAATTTAAAATTGACTTCTAGAGGGAGCAAAAAACCTGAAACTGGGAAGGAAGTTCACCTTCCTGAAGAATAATGACCTGACTACAAATCCATGCCACGGTTATTAAATAAGAAATGTATGAAGATGACCGCTGTGCCCAAAGGAAATGTTCTCCTGTTTATTTACATACCAACATACCATTTTCTGTCTTTCTCCCTTATAATTAATGTGACCTCTTGTATGAAAAGTAGTTGTGAAATTGGCTCCCTGTTTAAGTTTGTATTTTTATTTGAAACACATGTAGTTACAGGACCTTTGTCCTTTAGGTTAAACCTTGTTTGAATCTTTATTTTTGCATATGAATATTGTTGATTTACCATCATAAAAACACGGAAAATGTGTTTCATATTCAAGCTCAACTGAACCCAGGATGTTGGTATTAGATACTTTTAAAGCCTCCTCACTAATTGGCATCCACTGTTCTTTATTAAGCTTTTGCTTTTATTAAATTGCATCAAATATTTTCAGTGAAATAGCCCATCTTTTTACCAGTGTACTATTTGAATCTGTCTTCTTAACATGTTGCCTGGACTGAGTTTAAGCGGAGAAACACAAAGGTATCAGGATAGCTGAATTAAAAGCAGCTATTGCCTTTGAACACAGTTGTGCGTCTTTCCTTTTCATTAATTAACACGGCTTTTAAGATACTCTTCAGCACATCGTCCAGAACTTGATTAAAGGCACGTTTGCTTGGAGGCAGGAAGAACAAGGTTTACTGAGTTGTAAGAGGGGAACAGTATCTGCTCTGCTGCCATTAAAAACTGTAATATCGGTTTAGCCTCCCAGACCTGGGCCATCAATAAGAAGGTCTTGGTGACTGACAAAGGTAAACAGGCAAATAGCAAACAGCTCGCAGGCACATTCCAACCTGATAAGGCCCGTAACCTCATTCGCTCCTGACTAAAGGAGCTAATCGAGTCAGGCTGACATCATGAACTGAGATAAAGCCAGTAAATACCATTTTCTCACACCATGTTCGATAATTATAGCTCTCTAATCCACCAATTGCTAAAGTCTAAGGGTGAAGACACTGCTTCTAGATAAGACTCAGAATGTTCATTTTGGCAATCATATGGAAGCTTTTCCTTTTTGTGCAAAATAGTTTCATCCTTTGTACACTGAGGAGTAACTTTCAACTATTTTCATTTCATGTTGCCACAAGTTCGTATTCCCTGCGCAGCTATACTGAGGGAAATTGGAATTAGTTTCATGTTCAGCTCAAGCTGCTCATACTAATAGGCCTTGTAGGGGTTGTTGCTTACATTAGACTGCTTTGGTTTTGTTCTATTATGTATTCAGCCCTTTACTCTTCACTCCAGAAGAACTAGGAAATGCATAACTATTGAATGTTGCTGCCTAAAATAACTTCTCAGATTTATTATACTTACACCTCAGTGTCATCTGATTTCAGCAACTGTCCAAACAAGTGTGTCTTTCTGTCACATTTCTGCTGCTTGTGTTGTGTGTAGTTCTGCACTGTCATAACCGATATCCATCACAGTCTTGCTGATCGTGGCTTTCATAGACTAACAATCATCAGATTTGCACGTCACCTTGCTGACAGAAAACAAGAACCTCAATTTTATCAGCATTGTCAGTTCAACCATCATCCCAAGGAAGCTGTGCTCTGAATGCCCTTGACTACAAAGGGTTTTTTTAAATTTAGGTTCCTCTAGTGCATGCTACAAAGCAGCTACAATGAATAAATATTAATTAAAAAACAGCACATCTACAATTGAAATACAATCACCTCAGGCTAATATGTAGGCTTTCTGTGTTTTCAGTGATGGAGTAATTGCGTGGGATGCGGGCTGTTCACACACATTGGTGAAGCATCATTTAAGCCACTAGAGAGAGGGCAGGGCTGGGTGAGGTGTTCGCTAAGTGATGTCCCCAGCAAAGCCCTCTATCCCACTTCTCACAAGATGGACAGAGAAAACACTCTGCGGGGATTGATTACCTGCAGTTGGGTCTCCGGAGAGATTAACCTTGAAAACCATGGAAATCTTGAGTTCTATCAATACCTCGGCCAATTTCGATCAATTAAAAAGATCAAATATAATTTGAGAAAAGCTCTTTTTGGAACAATACATTTTAAACATTATAATGAAAATCTCTGATTTCTTATAAAATAAATCTTATTTGTAAATTAACTGTAAAGTTCTCAGGAATGCAATAGCTTGAAAAGTTTTCACACACCCACAGTTTGTCTCACAAATTTCAAAGTATTATATTAGAATTTAATTTAAATAAAAATTTCAAAAATCTCTTAGAGGATTTCCCTACTAGGCTTGAAATACAGTAAAACTTGTTTTTGGACAAACTGGCTCTGTAGACATCTATATACAAGTTTTAGTCACAGATTCCCATATGGATTTAGATGCGTGTCTATCACATAAACTCCCAATAAAATGCACCAAACCTTACTTTTGCCAGACACTGTAAATAACTATTGTTTTCTATCATCGTATTTCCAACAACCAGTCTGTTTTCAGCAGTAGTGAATAAAAATACCTTTACTGGAAGATTGGCTCGTAAAGGAACATCTCTAGGAATAATCCGAAAAGCTTATGTACCTTTTAAGGTGCCTTTTAGAATAAGAAAAACTGTATGGTACACAAGATTTCACATCCATATGTCAGACACTTATGGCAATGACACTGGGGAGTCAAGATGAGTGAACCTTGATATTCTGAATGTAATAACTGTGTATTAAAGTTGGGTTGGTCACAGATGATATGCCAGATGAAATCAAGCGTGACTTTAGTTTACATGGTTCCAGGCAATAATAGCATCTCTGGCCCCGTAACTGACATTTCTGTTGTGGGATGAAGGCAGTTTAACAGAGCTGCAGAGACAGATTACTCTGGTTTTACAGGACAGCTGATATTGGACAGCAGATTGCAGCCCCAGCACCATTTTACACATGAACTGCAATAAAAGTGAAGGTTAGAACAGCAGCAGAATGATCAAAAGTGCACCACGGATTTATAATGATTTGTTGACATGGTTGACAGAGCATCGGCTCATCTATCCACGAGTGGCGAAAAACTAGAATGTTACAATCAGCTTGCAGAGCCCAAGAGAAAGTGCAAAGCTTGGGCTCCTGGTGTCTCAGTTAATTCATGGTTGTGTGTGGTTTATCTGACAGTTTGGCAATATAACACGAGCCAGCGACAGCAAGCATAAAGTATTTCATGCTCCACTGTAAGGCCTGAACATTTCTTTTTAATGCCTTTTGAGAATAACATTTAACTTTTCTTTAGCTACTAGTTCTTTAGGTACATTTGCACCTGTCACCAATGTTATGTGAAAAACGTCCAATTAGGTCAGGTAAAAGTAGCAAAGTAAATATATCTGGTTCCTCTTACTATTGGGAAAAATGCACATCATATACTGTCAGAGGATAGAGACACAAATTACATCTCCTATGGGGAACACAGATCATGAACTTCATTATTCCTCTTTTGGAAGAACAAAAATTGCAGTCACTACACTTTTCTTGGCCGTTACCCCACAGTGCTATTATTTTTGACAACAGCAGCTTGAACAGATAAAAATACTATGAAATTATCATCTAGGGCAATATTCCAAGGAAAAGGAGTACTACTAAGAATCTAATGAGTGCTGTGCACTTACACGATTTCCCAGTCGGCTGATTCTCCACATCTAGTATACCTGTATTCCCAATGCTCAAACGTATGACACTATGGAGTCAGCATGCTGAGCGACAACTAAAATTGCTAAGCTTACTGCCAGTCATTTTTCATTGTGTGAAATAAGTGCAATAAAATCTTGGTTTCAGTCCGAGTCAGACTGTCATATGTTTAAATGAAGTACTGAAGTAGACATGCTGAAAATTGTCTCTTGTGATAAGTTCTAACTAGAAGTGCCCGGATCAATGTTTTGTGACTGATTCCAGTTTCTGTAAAGTTTTAACCTGCCAATAATCATTTTAGCTGGTTTCAGTTTTTCCATGAACCAAAAGCAACAGCATTTATAATATTTTTCCAGCCTTCCCACTGTGAGCCACGATTAATCTTATCAGGAGCATAACTGAGGTTTTGTAACATAAGAGGTCATTCCTTGTAAAACAGTCATTTCTTAATAGAAAATTATTATGGAGTAGGGCTGTTGTAAACTAATATTTTAGTAATCCAGTAATATATTGATTATTCTTAAGAATAATCGAGTAATCAGATAAAGAAAAGATCAAATAAAGCATTGGTAAATCTAACGTAACAGCAGAGTTACTATCAGATATCAGCATCGGTCCAATTTTTCATATTTGAGCATCCCTAACAGTTACTTTTCTGTAGTTTAGAAAATTAACCTGTAACAATAATAGCTCACTCTCTAAGTTAACCTGAAGAAATGTTATACAACATCTGAAATTATTTTTAATAATAAAGAGGCAGACTCACAAATACGCTTATAAAAAATGTTTATACTCCAGCTTTTCATTTATGTATTAATCTTCTGTCAATTTAATAGATGAACTGTCACCTTGCCCAGACATTTATACCTTTTGTGTTTATGTTAGCGGCGGGATTTGACATCTTTGTTCATCACAGTCAGATGAACACAGAAACAGAAACAGAACATCTACCACAATGTGGTAAACCACACATTTGTTGAGACCGAACGCCGTTCGCTCTGAACCGGCCACCAGGCAGCAGCTCCGGGAGAAGAAAAGCGCAACGCAAGTAATAACCCGGCTGGAACACGGTGAACTAAATAATAAAATATAATTTAACGAAGCTTCGAGGCAGATAAATTTTCCTCGAGGAATTTTAATAATCAAGGTACTCAAATCACTCTAGGAATCGTTTCAGCCCTATTATGGAGTTGATATTTGAAACTGACTTGAGCTTTTTAAATTAGCTTTAACTGCAGCTAGGAATGCATCTATATTCTAGAAAATACAAATCCTTATCGCAACTCTGAGATTTCTAAAAGGCTACCAACATCTCAAAGCCTTTCTGTTATCTGCTGAAAGTTTTGCTGTCTCTCACACTCTTACAACCAAAATGAATAGCTTCTTAAACCTCTGTTCTTCCTCAGACATAATTTAGAATCACTTTTACTATTGCAAAACTCAGCTTCGATCTTCTAACAGTAACAGTGTCAAGTGTGTTACACATAGAGAATAAAAACTGTTGTAATCATACATTAGAATTTTTATACATATCCAGAAAATATGTGGGAGACCGGCTATGTTGATGATCAACTTGTGGGTGATGCTCTGTTAAAAGGTCTTTTTACTTACATAGTTGAAATGAAGAGTAGATACACAATAATGTGATGGGATAAAAGAGCTGGAGAGAAACATGTACAGTTTTATAATGAAGTAAAGCTGTAAGAGCATGTGCCACATAAACCCCGGAGGGTTTTTTTCAGTAACATAATGGTTTCAATATTAGAATACATAGTAGGGATAAAACAAGACTTCTTATTGACATGTTTATATTCCATCATATATAGCATCTTTTCTTGACTGTATTCTATTCATTTAGTTCCAGTGGCACACAAGAAACCACCGGAGTGAAGAGGTTTTACCAACTCTGCGAAAAACCAACGATTCATGACAGGAGGGAAGCAGACAATTTTGGGGAGAAAGTGCAGGAAGAAGGGAAATACAATAAAATGCTAGAGTTCCAGTAGCCTGTAACATCAGCACAGCATGAATGTTGTCTTTCACTGGAACTATCAAGCTTTGACTTTCCAAAACTCACAGTAGTGATTCACTGCAACCACTCCTCCTTCTCACCAGGCAAACACACCGCTCATAAAACCTACATGGTGAAACTAGCAGACCAACACAGTTAGGCCAACTTCTTGATCTAACAAGAATTCTTTCTGCACAAAAGGATAATTGGCCCCAATTGCAATTCTCCACACCTCTTTCTTCAAATGACTTCTTTAATAAGATGTCAACAACAAATTATGTAACGTAAGTTATTCTAAATCAGTGGTTCTCGTATTTTAAGGTACAGGTTGTACCAATACATTTTGGCAGATTTGTTCTTTGGATAATCTTTCTTGATTGTCTTGAGTCCTGGTTCCTCTTTTATCCTCTTCTCTCTTTAGTTTATGCCAAAATTTGTTTATAAGTGTGAAGACTAAAATGATCACAGGAAAATGGTTGATTTCATGTCTTATGAGTCATTCTTATGTTCCTGAACTGATGAAAATTTTAAGAGTTCTTAATGAAAACTATCTAAAAGGTTCACAGGGGCTCTAACACTGAAATTGAGGGACTTTTTACCATGTTCCTGAATGTATTCTGAGAAGATAGACATGGTTCCTCATTTAGTCATGTTAGTTAAAAGTCCAGTTGTTTTTACAATTTGACATCATGTCTTTGTCCATGGATGTTTTCAAGTTTAGGCTAGTAGTTATATTATTAAGCAAATGCACATATTTGCCTTACTTGATTTCCCCCTTGCGGAGTGCCTAAGTGTCAGGCCATATTTGTACTCCAGGGAAACAGGAAATAATAGATTACTAATAAAATGTTCCTGGATACTACAGTCAGGTTTAAAAAAGTACAAGAGGTAAAAGTGAGAAATTTCCTAACTTCCCATTTTTTCCTTAAGTAATACTAAATTTAAAGGTTTGACGTTTGAAATACATGATCTGTGTAAGGTTATGCTCCTGCACTGAAAAATGTATTTATTTTAAAGCTTTTCACACATCTACACCCAGTGTGGAAGGTCGTGTATGTATGCAAAAAAATCCCCTAAGGATTATGACAATTTTTAAACTTCCATGAATCAGTGTGTCCTTTATGAACAGATCAAAACGTATCTTAAAGTCTACAGTGCGTGACCCCACTTTAACATACCCCTATACTCATATCCTCGGAGTCCATCAAAAACATCCATATGGTCACAGACACACATCCTCCACTCTTTTGTATAAGAATAGAAAGCCACACTCTTAAATTAACTGGTCCATTGAAGCAGTCAGGGATAAGATGACACTCTAAAGAATTATCATTATACAGCTCTGACAGAAATGGCTACCAGCTTATCCCTGATGAGAGTGAATACTAACAAATCTACCAGCAGCCTACTGGCTTTAAGAATGCAGGGTTGTAGCTGATACCCTTTAAATCTGATTATTTTTCAGCTCCTTTATAGTCCTAGTAGGCTTCAAGAAAGAAAAAAAAAAAAAAAACATTTCACCGGTCACATATCCTGTTTCTTTCCAGCATGATCTAATTTATAATTTATTCTGCAAGCAAACTGCCTTTAAAATCTGATGATGGAAACAATTAGGAATCTGTTAATGTCAGGACAATGGGGAAAACTGCCCTTGCACTGGTTATTAAGTAAAGTTCATTTATATGTCTGGTCTTTTAAAGATGAAAAATCACAATTTCTGGAACCTTTAGCTCAAAACGTACTTTCATAGAACCTTTTATTTTACCCCAACAGTCTGACCGTGTTCACACAGTAAGTTTTGCAAAAAAAATTACATCCACTGACCCTGACAGGATGTCTTCTCATATTGCCAGTGTGTTGCTGCTTCAACTTAAGGGATATGGAAAGAATTTTATTTATTTATATTTTTATTTGATCTTTATTAGATCATTAAAATCTGTTAATGATATAAACAATATTAGGAGGTTGTTGCTGTTAATCTTCAGAACTAAATCTCTGTAATCAATATTGATATTAATGTCTACAAGTGGCTTTGAAGAGTGTTTATTTTTCAGGCTTCACATATGCTTAAATCAGAGAGCCACAGACTCTGGATCCTGCAATAAAATAACAAGGTAAAAGAAGGGGCCCACCCTGGTTTCATCAAAAAAATAAAAAAGCCTGCTACCTACATGTGTCCTATGCCAGGAGTTTTTGGCCTTGCCAGACAAAACTAATGCTATTTACTATAAATGGACAAACAGCTAAGCAAGTTGAAAATAGTAAACATTGTTCTTATTACACTTATTCCACAAAGTTTAGATTGAATCCTTGTCCCCAGGTCCCTGAAAGTGAACCAGCAGTTCAGTAGTAGAGCACTCTGGGTGCAGTGTGGCGTAGCATAGAGTGGGTGTCGACTCCACATCCAAGGACCTTTGCTGCATGTCTTCCTGCTTCTCTTTCTGACCCCTTTCCGGTCTGAATAGTTAAATAAAGACTACTAGTGCCACTAAATATTACAAAGAGGAACCTCTTAGTGTCAGTGGTCCTATTTTACTTAATGAGCCCAGTTTCAGATCCCAGAGAGGACATGCACACCACTGAAAGGCAGAGCAAAAATAAAAGATTCAGGAAGTTAAGCACTGGGAAAAAAAGTTTCAGGTTGCATATCAAAACGGCGCTTTAAAATATTGCTTTTCAGAGTTTTAGGTTTTATTACTGTTCTTCAAATGTTTAATCTGATTTCAAAGAACAAGGATTGATTACACTAGTAAATATGGAAAAACAATTTCATGAGAGATGCTAAAATACACAGAATAAACCACACATTGAATTCTGTGGAATAGAACATTAACAGAGCAACAAAAAAGAAATATAGCATTTCTGCTACAGCAGCATATCTCAAGGGAGAATGTAATATCACATAGGAGCCATTGGTCATTTAGTAATGTCCACTGCCCAGTGGTGGTCTGCAGAGCCATGGGGTCTGCAGGCTGTGATCTGTGGCTTTAAGACAAAGCGCTTAAAGCCAAGGGCATTATTCATCCTCTACCAGAGGCCCGTTGCCTAAAGTATTTCCTGGAATGTATCTGTCCTAAGGGATATTGTTAAGCTTAATAAGATGCATACCACACCCATTACATATAATGTTGTTGCTAAATAAGTAGTCACTGCCACACCCAAAACATTCAAGAAAGCTACAAATTTGACATAAAATATACAGGTCACAGAGTCAGGAATAAAGCTAAGTAAAATCTTTGAGGCAATCATGAGGTATAATTTATAAAGTGGAGCATGCCCCCAGCTGTTCTCATTAAAAGAGCATTTCACAAAGAACACATCAGAGCTTTTTTATAGCAGCCATTATTATAAGTATGATATTCCTAAGTCCAATAGTTTAGTTTGGAAAGTAGGATATGGATCTCAAAGTGGCTCTTAAACAAGAGCCGTGACAAATTTTGCACACTGCCCTCCTCTCCTGACAGTGGCCTCGGGCAACACTCATGCCTTCTCTTGAAGAGCTGCGGGCAATATGGCCATTATCTTCAGCTCTGTGGAGCTTCACTCCCCAGGACAGCCACACGCTCAGAGATGCTGATGCTCCTTATGAAGGCACCTCCTCATAGTAAGAATATTAAAAATATGCCTGATGGTGTTCACATGGGAAGATGTCTGTCTTTTATTGTGTGGGGAAATGAGCAGCACTTGGCCTTAATGTGCAGGTACTGCTCTCGCCCTGAGCTGACAGGATTAGTCTCACTCTGCAGAGAATACTTAATGTTATTGTAAAATGCTGAATTAGACTGTTTTGACTCTCTAATATTCTCATGTCTGAAAGTCTCCATTTATTTATCTACAGTATACCTTAGTTGTTTTTTAGCATACATTTTTATTTTCAAGATTCCAGTTGCTTTAGGTAACAAAATGCAATGCAGACTGATTGCAGCAGTTCTAGCAACAGAAATATAGTTTCTCCTAAAATTCGCTGCTAACAACTGCATGTTAACCAGCCTTTTATAAATTCTATGTTTTTGTGCCAATGTAACCAGCCAATTTGTGGTGCTAAGAGGACAGAAAAGTTCACAGATGGACTCCACTTTATTGATTTGCATTACTATGGTTCAAAAAATGATCCATTACACAGGATTTGTAAAGCAGTAAAGGAGGGGACAAAGCTTTGTCCAAGAAGAGTTAATCTGCTGACATATCCCCAATTACCTCTATGATTTCCAAAAGGGTGATGAAGACTGTCAGGAGCAAAAATGCAAAGTAACTGTAACATCAAGACCAACACATGTTCTCCAGTGCTGGAGCCAGGGACTCTTGGCTCAGAGTAAAAGCTTCTCAGCCAGCTCATCTTGGCACTGCTGGCTCTGTCCTGGGCATACTGATTCTCATATCAGGGCTCATTTACATAATCCTGCCTGTGACTGGTCTCAGTTTGATGAGGGGTGGTAATGCATTTCTATAACAATGTTTCACCCCTCAACATGCCAACATAAACATGGGGGTGTGATGAAATCTGGTGAAGCACTCAGTGACTTCACAATTAAAGAAAAGCCTGTTCGTGTTCATCTGTGACAGTGTTAGTTGTTTTAGAAATGCAGAGCTTGTCATGTTTATGCTTTGATGCCTATTTGCCCAGACTTTGAAGTTATTACATCCAAAATGCAACTGCAGTTAGGAACAAAAGTCCCTTTCACTTGCAATGTAACCATTAATCAAATCTCTGAGCTATACAGTGTTTGAAGTTTTTTTGTGTGTTTTTTTGTATTGTTCTTTTTTAATTAGAACTATCTTACAAGAATAAAAAAAAAGATTTTAACATCAATCTTAAACTGCTATAATCATAATGAGAGAAATGTTTTTTGTTGTTTTTTTTTCAATGCAATTTATGTGCTTCTTCAAACTGTCCAGTGATACGGAAAGGAAGAAAATGAAGCCATTTGAAATCAAAAACAAATAAGGTATATATATATATATATATATATATATATATATATATATACACACACAGGGAAAAACAAGCAGGCATAGAAACAGACAAGCCAGCAGACTATTTGAAGATGGCACCTGCTTGCTGTAAAGTGCAAGTGGTAACCTTACAGCATTTTCTTCCCTTATTTCCATAAGCTGAACAAAATAGTGTATGCATGACAAAATGTTTCTTGTAGGTTGCTGTTTACATCTATGAGGCAATCCTTCAGGGTAAGAATGACAACAACCTAAACTTTTGAATTTGACACATGGACAAGCAGCTCATTTCACTGATAGTTGGTCCAGATGCACTTACTGATTGGGTATTGTGAAAAGTACTCTAGCTAGCTACAGTCTGTGCGGTATGCATGCTTTTCAGCACAAGAGGGTGCCCAGTTGCCTCTGACAACCTAATAAAATATGTATAAAGTGTCTCCTCTTGCAGAATCGAGACATTTTTGAATTGGGAAAAGTTGAAATAAAATAAAGGTACATGCAGTATAATTATTTGGAAAATAATGTGCTATAGTTCATGCTGTGATTGTTCAATTTAAAATCTGTGCAGCATAAAACTAACAAGTTTGATATTTACTAAATATAAATTAATTAATAAAAGGAGTTGAGCCCTTGATTAATGACCTGTGGTTCTAACATAAGACCGAATGGTGTGAAACGTGTCAACAGATGGCACCTCGTGTGAACTGGTGTGTTCAGATGGGGAGTTGTGCTCTGACCTCCAACTTTTCAACATAGAATTTTTTTTTCAAACAGCGCAGCCATGGTTGGGAGATTAAGTAGTCTGCCACAGGAGCGTACAATGCTTCATTAGGTTAAGCAAGAATGGATGTCAGCGCCTGAAGCAATCTGGGACTCAGTGAGGTGTCGAAGGACCTCCAATGCATTTCCAACAGCCACTCATTACCTCCCACTGTATTGACTAAATTTAAGAAGGGCTAGAATGATTATTCAAAAGAACAAATCAATTGTTCGCATAATGCATTCATTCAA
This sequence comes from Alfaro cultratus, assembly GCA_903066825.1. Classification (NCBI taxonomy): domain Eukaryota; kingdom Metazoa; phylum Chordata; class Actinopteri; order Cyprinodontiformes; family Poeciliidae; genus Alfaro; species Alfaro cultratus. The sequence goes on along the minus strand of CAEFZX010020936.1, from coordinate 36,020 downwards.
GATGTAATCATGCCAGGCTTAATGTATTTAATGACGCTAAGGTCAGCAGTGCATAAAACAACAAATGTGAGAGTGGTGATTTTAATGACATAAGTGACTTGTGACTTCTGCTAAAACTGTCTAGCCACTGCTGCTGCGGTGAAACAGCAGAAAGCTATTTTAAAAACTCTTTAAAGAGTTAATTATACCAAACAGTTCGTTCTGCCAATCTACTCTGTTGGAATTTATTGTTAAGTCAATATTTGTATCAGATTCTCAGCATTTATTTTACTGGATCTACAGACCCATTCAATAAAGTAGAATATTACTGAAAAGCCCATTTATTTTAGGAACTGCGTCATAGGTGAAAGACATTGCATAAATTAATTACACGCAGATATTTATGCTAATTATGATGACTGTCCACTTATGGTCAATGAAAACATGACATTTAAAATTAGAATATTACATCAGACAAACAACATCACAGATAAAAAGATACAAACATAACTGCAAAGAATGAGATGCACATAGGTGTTAAGTGAAAGAACAGGAAACTTCACAACTTGCATTTCAATTCTTCACAGTTACGTCCGTGTAAGAAAAAATGCCCAAGAGTTGTGGCTTAAAATCGAATTAATTTTAAGATTAATTTCCTAAAGGTAGATAGGTTTGATTAAAAAAAACTGTGAAAATAATGAAAGAATTAGATAACAGTGGAACTCAATAAAACATTATCCAATTTGCCACCGTATTGCAAGAATTTAAATTAACAGTTGTTCCAAATAAAAAACAAATGAGCTTTAAACCATTTGGATGGTCTCACTGTCTTTTGAGTTCAAAGCCATTTTCTGATAAAGGAAACTGTAGAAATTTCCATTTAGAAGTCTATTGTTATTGTCCAATTGGTATTCATTAACCTGCCAAAACAAGGACAAATGTAGAGAAACTGATATTTTTCTTTTTTTTCTATTTTTATATACCAAATTTCATGTTAGAATCTCCACACTAACCATAAGCCATAGTATTTGAATATGATGAAAGGGTTATAATAATTTCATCACTTTGTAATTGTGAACGTCTGAAGCTTTGGTTGTTTCATACCCACCTGCTATTTTACTTATTTATGTATTTCAATTATTCATAAAAATTCCTGACAACCAAAAAATAGAAATCATTTAGTACATAGGTATTAGATGGCTTGTTTACAGTTACTAAATGAAAGTAGAGGGGGGCAAAAAATAATTCATAGGTACAAAATCAGGGTAGCAGTTGGCAAAGAAGTGAACTGACTGAAATCACTGTTCCTAATGCTTGTGTTTGGAAACAACTTCCAATTGCTATTTTGGGTCCTGGTCAATTTGACATTTCACTATTTTGTATCTTTGCAGTTTTGGTCTTTTCAACAGTTTCCTGTCAACAGTGCATATTTGGTGGTTTGACCACCAAATATCTCCTATTGCCTGCTGTCGGGCTACTGGGGTACACTTTGTCAGACTCACCAACGTCTGTAACTGCCTGTTTTGATAGATCAAACATCAAATATACTTAAAAAGGATTTAATTTGGACAGGGGAAAATAGCTTGGCTCACTGTTCTCTTTATCTCTTCTCTTGTGAGTATAACCAGGGAGTGTCAAGGAAAATGAATAATGCTCCTGGATTGGGTGTTTTGCAAATGCATGTCTAGTAGCACTGCTTCCCAAACTTCATTTTCTTTTGAATATTTTAGATATGCTCAGAAAAATATCTGCCTAGAGGGAGATATTCCACAAACAATTTGAAGTTCTACAGAAAAGGAATAACATGGACACGTGGATAGAGGAATATTTAACCTGGAAAAGGGACAGGTTCACTCTATAGCTAAACTGTGCCTGAGACTGTGCTTTATTTGACTATTTACATAATTCATAAAACTATTTAACTGTTAGCGCTGCAGAAGGGAGGTATGAGAAACCTGTGGACTTTACTTTGAACAATGACATCTTATAGGTCCCTTGTTGCTGATTGGTTGTTTCTGACTGGGAGTGATGCATTTCTGCACATAGCAGTAGGGCCACTGGGAGGAGTCAGAGGAGCTTGACCTTTTTTTTATTTTTACAGATTATTTGTCTTATTCTACTCAGTTTTTATTTTCCAAAAGTTACCAATTGCAGCTTTAATGTTTCTTGTTTTTTTTATGGGTACAAAGTGCAAGCTGGAAGGGACAAAATGGAAACGATTCTAAATTTATTTTTGGTGGTACAAACTGGGAAAGGGATGACTATACCCTGAGGCGACTACTTTCATTAACTACAATTAGAGCCTTTATAAATCCCAAACATTTTTATGCACACTGAAAAATCAGCAGTCACTGCATGAGTTTATGTACATGCTGTTTAGCCTGTGTTGGTTTACTAATTATTAAGATTAATCTGTTTTTGTTGTTAAAAACTAAAGCAAAAAATGACTTGGGGCCAAAAAAATAGAAAAAAAAAAAATAGATTACCATGGCTCCCTGTGCTTCCATCCCGCTAAAATGAAATCCGAGGGGAGCTATCTTTTGGGATCTTCCAATGAAACAGTGGCCTGAGCTTTGAATTTGTTTTGGCTTTATCAGCACTCTGTCAGTAATTTTCAAACAGCAGCGAGCAAAGCAGATTAGCCTGGCTCTACACTGCAGACACTGTTGACTCATTTGACTCACAGATGAATACAAAATTATCTCTAATTCGTTCAGTGCGGACAAACAGATGAAACATCGTCTGGCATTAAACCTGATAGGTAGTGTCGTTCCAGGCTCTGTCTGCTTCCCACCTTTGCTTGTAGGACACGAAGGTCACAGCGCATGGGGCTCGGTGCGAGGGCCAGCCCTCTGCGCCGAGGCAGGACGGAGAGGCTGAGCTTCATCTCCAGGAGGACGACAGAGTGCCACTGTCACAGGGAGTATATACCCTCTCTCTGCCACCGAGAGCGGTCAAGTGGAAGGGGCCAGCCCTTGAGCAGGCACGGTTGTGTGAATGTGCTGATGTGTGAGCGTATGTATGCAGAGGGAGCAATCTGGAGTGTGCTGGAGGCTATGGCCTCTTTGACATGATAGATTCCCCCTTTGCAGACTGCAAAGCCTGGTGGAAGCCAGTCAACACTCTGCCACATAACCTACAGTGTATCTTCCAAAATCTAAGGATTGGATTCATTACCTACGCCTACCTCAGCCTCTCTATCCTCTAATTAAAATTACAATGACATATATAAATACCTGTACATTAGCTAACATCGTTACTATGGCACTAAAACTGATTTTCCCGGAGTGGTTTTCTCCACAAAAACGTCTGTGCCTGGGACATATGCAAATATTTGCTGTATTTTAAAATAGATTGTATAAATTAGGTTTCATTGTACTAAAAAAAATAAAATAAAATGTTATAGAGCTGAAAGCTTTCAGATCATAGCCTCTTACTGGAGAAAAAGAGTGCTGCAAGGGGGAAAAAATTCAATTCCAAATCTCCAGCTTCAAAAGTGGATGGAAGCTGAATGCAAATAAAGTTCTGTTTCTCTGTGTTGTGATTTATCACTGTGCCGAGCAATACTGCCGAGGCAGGCGGCGTATTGAACGGAATGACTCTCCTCACATATTGGAAAAGCAACTCGACAACAAAGTGCAGGAAAAATAGAGCCAGACAGATGGATGACCTTGAATCCTCCTTGATAGGAACAGGTAGAGGGATTTGTTTAAAGAGCTAATCATTCACTCATATAAAAAAAAAGACTAGAGGGACAACTTGTCTTTGCATAAAACAGAAAAAACTAAATCAAAGGGCACAACCTATTTTTTATGAAGTCTTTGAAACAGTAAGAGAATGAAAATGATGCACGATGTATGACAAAAATGAAACATAAAAAAGTCAAGTCTAAGTCATCTTCTAACTAAAACAAAATGACTATTTTTTTTCATCTTCTGTGAAAAAAAATGTTAAAAAGAATCAAATAGCTTTCCATTCCAATACTATATAATGGATGCCATAAACAGAAATTACTGCAGCATTTGAAATTTCTTTTTGACATTGCAGCCCTCGACTAACTTCCACAGTCTGATAAACTTGCTTGATGTCAAAGAAAACTGCACATTATTTCATTTTAATGGACACATTTATGCTAAAACTCTGGTTATCTTTCAACTTGGAATTACCGCAGTTCGATGTTGGATGCAAAAAGAATTAGAGATCTTTTGTCCCATTAGTTCATTGAACTACTGGAATGTGGTGCATTCTCAAACATGAAACAAATCTGCCATTTAACAAAAGGCTGTATTTAAAAAGCATGGGCTCGAATTTCTTTTCCTTAGATGCTCATTACAAAACTCCAGTAAACAGGATCAATTGAAAATGAGCCTTATGTTTTCCATTTATCTCTTCCCTGTATAATTTCCTGGTGATGAGTCATGTCACCATTATGCTGCCATGGGTGATCCTCAGTCTCTGTGCCAAATGACTGCACCAGAGAGCAATCCCTCAGTGCAACACTGACATCAATCTTTTCTGGAAGCAGTTGGCGATGAACCTGGACTGCCTGAAAAGTTCTCTGGCTGACAGCTTCCATGATCAGCCATCACAGATGGTTGTGTGATTTATACCAGAACGCCATGTCGATGGACAAATGTGGAGAGGTCGTTCTTCTGTTCTTGATTGTTCACAGAATCAACAAAAAAGACAAAAAAAGGAGAAAATACACCGACTACTTTGAGCAATCAAAGTGCTTCACAGAACAGATTTTGGGTGTTGATTGTCCATCGCTTCTCCCCCTTGCTGTCTTATATTGTAGGATCTGGTGGTTGCCACCTACATGCTGAAAAAACGCTATGATGTAGCTTAACTTTCAAACTTGTAAGCTGTGCCTATATCTCTGAAATCTGAATATATTGTGACCTATTATCTTGTGTATCGTAATAATTGGAAAGAGAAGAGAACATGGCATTCTAGTAAGACGTGAACTGGTCTTCAGACATAAATCAGGCCACAAAACATAGTGATGCAACTAAACCTGTCCATATCTTTGAAATAAATTCCAAAACAACTTGGAATGAAAAACAAGGACTATCTTCTCTCCTTAATCAGCAATATTATAAGGGAGGTAAATCTTAACAGTTAACAAATTAAAGCAATAAGTGAACATGTTTTACCTCTTTACCAAACATTTATTTAAACAATAAATGTAGCGTAGAGCTCCTTTTGGCTTGTATAGGAATTACTTTTTGTGTTCCTTTAAAGTCACTTATATAAACAGGACATAGTGCTTTCATGATTTTCCTCGCAGCTCATCAGCATCATGTTCAACAAACTCTGACCTTTTATTAAGCCAAGAAACCAGAATTAATCACAGAGTAGAAGAAGTAAGTAAACAGGGAAACCTGACTGTGACTAACTGACTCCCAGAGCTATATACTCAGAGGAATGATGATTGAACTAAGAACAAGTGAAACTAATTGATCTGAAACACTGAAGAAAAATGCTGAGATGAAGAGAGAATCATAAACTATTCAAACAAACTTTAAATTCTAAACAATAAATAGAAGATGGCAAAAATATGGTATCAAGGAAATGGAAATACAAACAAATAGTCAAAATAGATGAAAACCAGAATTTTTTCTTATGTAAATGAAGATTATGAATTAGAATCTCAACTTATAAGTACAAAATAAAAGTATGTCTGGTTAAATTTGCAACAGCAGGGATATGAAACTATGGTACAAATTGGGGAAGAAGTCCTTCTTAGAAGATAATTAATAATACAGTGTATATTAGGGTCTAATATATTAAACTGAAGGAAGGTCAAAATATGAACATAATTTAACATTTTCACATAGTTTTAAAAACTTGTGTTTAATAATTTTAGATTTATCTCCACTGCCTGTTGGCATTTTAATATTCTAAAAACAGCTAAGGAAGCAGAACTAGTGTCCTTGATAGAGACGTATTCCTCATTAAAAGCATCTTTATTCATTATAATTATCATAATTTTATCATAATCATAAAGAAACAAAAAAATTAATAAATAAATAACACCAGAAACGTGCCCTAAAATATTGTTTTTCACTACGAGATTCAGATATAAGATTTTTTTTGCTCAAAGACTATAGCTGAACAATATATTAAATCAAAATCTCCTTGCCATTTTATTATTGCTGTTTCAATATTTGGTTGGTTAAAACATTTCAAGTACAATTAATATGCAGGCTCACTAGGTAGACTTTACTAAACTTTTATGTTCACACCTGAAATAGATCTTAAGGTCACCGAATCCAAAGCTTAAGAGAATTGATGGAGACATGTTAAAAAAATAAATAACATAAAATAAAAACTGGGTTATAAGTGATTGATATTCGTGAATATTGTCATCAAAATGGTCAATAATATTAACCCAATTTCAAGTATTCCAAATATTGTGCAGCCCTAAAAATGACATTTATCATCCTTATTTGAGCAACATAAAGCCAGTAATTTCCCATGTGTCAAATTTACACCTTTGTTGATTTAAATGTGTCTCTTGCAGGATATTTTTATACCTACAATTCATCCCTGCAAACTCTTCAGGGGGGACATTTCATACCAACTTTGACAACTAATATTTAAAAGTATTTTTTGTGTATTTTGTGCTGTACTGAAAATATGGTTTAACCAGAAGGGGTATTAAAACACAATCAAGTACTTACGCTGGGGTCAAGTCTAGCATAAATGGAGTCATGGTGTGAGACAATGTCTTCAAAAAATAATAGTGTAAAATACATTTTATTTAAGATTTGAGTAATTCTATCAAGCTGCAGACAGCTTGCTTTGTCTCCACAGTTCATAAAAATACCTACAAAAAAATATAAACTATTATGAAAAGCCTTAAAATATACAGGTATGAAAAAGCTTTCTGGTACAAAATGGAAGTAGCAAGAAATGAAAAGGCAGTGTACGTGTATGTATGCAGTGGGGGTATGAATTGGTGAAAGTGTGAATTGACCATAGAACAGGTCTTTGCTTGTAGGAAACACAAAGACACTCGTTTTTCAGTTGACGGTCAAAAACTTAATTCATTCCTCATCACAAAAACAATCTAACTTAACTAATCACACTCAACACAAAAAACAGATTATGGTTTCACCTATAATTCTCCTTTTGCTTAAAAGTAAATAAGTTTATTGTAAGTTCATTGCTTATATTCCTCTGTGCGAAATTTTAGGAGACAACACTTGACTAAGATCTGCTGGGATCAATCATTAGGTTCCCTGTGTTGTTATCCACAAAGAAAAAAGATAAATACTCTGGCAAAGTAACAATCCCACTTTGATGCAATCACAGGAGAGTCAGAGAAACATAACTTTTCGTAACAAACATTTTGAACTCCCAGGGTTTGCTTGTACATGGCACTACATCAAAATTTTATGGTAAAATAAGTATTAAATTTCTGCCAGAATACTTCTCCACCCCGAATAAATTTATTTAGTTTCAACACCCCGCTTCATGATGCGGAGACAAAATTACTTTCTGCAAGACAATTGTTTCACTTGTAAATGAAAGCACTGATTTGCTGCAGACAAACTAGAATGAAGACTTAGAGTAAAGAAATCAGAACCATGACAAGCTTATAGAGCAGCTTTCTTGTGTCTTCAAGCTATTATGCATTCTTTTGCCAGCACTGCAGAGGGGAGTTGTGCTCTAATTAAACTCACCTCCAAATATCCTTGCCGACACCTCCAGAATACTCAAAAGCTTTGAAAATGTGGCTGAGATGGGAGTTTGTTATGCATGTACGCAGCAGTGCTAATAAATTCCCTGTTTAGACTCCAGCCAAGATTAGCGCTGCAACCTGCAGAACACATCTCCGGCGTAATCGTGAGTCACAAAGGTCACTATTCAAATTCTTTGACACATGAAAACCTTGTGTGATTGAAGCAGTCCTCAGAGGTAATGCCAGCTGCCTGAGCAGGGCTGTGTGAACTGTTAACTACTGATTGCTGCTGCAAACACCTGTGTGGATAAAACGCTTTGCTACCATTCAACACTATCAAAGCTTGAAACGATGAGGCGCTGCTGGATCTAAACAGGACTGCAGCAGAATTTCTTTAGGTTCTCCTAAGGACTGGAAAATTTAATTTTCACTTTGCATTGCAGGGGGGCAAAGGGCCTGGTAAAAGTACTAATACTCATTTCAAGTTTCCACATTTTGCCATGTTTCAAGTAAAAGTTTTAATCCGTCTTACTGGGATGGATGTGATCGATCAAAATGGACTGGGTAATTGTGAAGTGCAAGGAAAAATAAATGGTTTTCAAAACTATTGAACTTTGGTTTTCATATGTTTCTGGGTGAATTCTTTGTTTATTTGGCTGTACTTGAGTACTACAATCTACAAATCTACAAACTACAATGGCTCTACTTAAGTACAGCCATTGTAGTTTTTTCCTTGTAGTAGTTCATTTATGCTGATCGTTTGTGCTTGATACTTGTTTCCTTAGATTAGTGTTTCTTTCTGCTCAGTGTTCAAGTTAGTTTAATTTATTTTATATTTCTTTACCTCCATTCCCTCTGTTCTATCATTCACCTTCCCCCAGCTTGCTTCCCTGCACAGCTGTTATTCATCTCCTTATTTCCTCTGCCTACATTCTCCCTCAGCTATGCACTGTTCCCTCCTGATTAGTCCCTCTGGTTCCTATGTCACTCTTTCCTCAATATAAATAGCTCTCCTTCATTGTTCTACGCTGCTTTTCATTGTATTCATCATTGATTTTTCTACTAAAGTTTTCTGCTCAGCAAATACCCTGTACTTGGTTCCTTTGTAATAAAAAACAAAAAATTATGACACTTTTCTGATCTTCAGATAAGTGTTCTTCAGATATTTATTCATGAAGATAGGAAACTCTTTCCTTTACAATGTTAAGATACTTTGTTTTTTCTATTCTAGTAGTTCATAGTTGTATCTTGACTATGGAAAAGTTCAAATGTATGAGAACTTTTCCTATTTAAGCATAATACTGGCTGCACTAATAAACAATTTTTTCACAGTTTATTTTTGTTAAGAAAAATTGATTGTCCCACCCAACATTATTTTTATGGGCCTCAGTGGCCCATAAAGAGCTTTCAGAGCAGTCAGGACCTCATGAATTGATGCTTAACAGTTGAACAAACACAGCCCAGTTGGCATTAAGAATAAGCGGTTTGATAATGACTCCCTCTCTTACAAAGAAAAGAACATACCTCCTCTGTGATAAAAGCTTATTAGCTACCTGAAAGGATTAAATCAGATCACTCGGGGCTGTTACAGCAACTGTAAATAAATAAGCTCCTACTTTTTACTCTTTCACCTTGTACAAAGGATTTCTGGATTTATTTTAAGCTGATGAGAAATCTCTGCCAAGCATTCATTTCAAACTCTCTAACCCCCTCCCTCCAAGAAATGACACTGATGTTACCTTTTAGAGATATACATTTAGACATGACTGCTAATCCGCTGCATTTATTAAATGCTGGAGGGAAAAGAGTGAGTTATTAAGATTGAAATTAAAGACACCCTAAACGATTAAACACATAATTAACAGCTATTGCATGAAGGGTAAGACTTGTCAAATCTCTAAGGATTTCCGATTGGGTTACCTAAATCTCCCACAAGTAATACTTCTAGTGAAAACATGTCATCTGGAACACAAACTCAAATACTGAGCCTGGAGCAACATAAAACCTCACTTTAAAAAAAATGTTTTAGCATATTTTTCAATTGCTGCTTAAGACTTTTAAGACATTTTTAAACAGCACTAGAGCTGCAGCTTAAAGTTACAGCCATAGTAGCAGCCAGGCCAAAAAGCTGTACCAGGCAAACGCGTATATCCAAACCAAATAAGCTAAACAATCGCAGCCCCTTGAGGAGAGAGATTATTTATTAGTGTGCCAAATGAACAAATTTATTCGACAACAAAGCAGAAAAACTACAAGTCTTTGCGTGACAGTCCGGAAAAAATCAAGCTGAGCTTTGGCCACAGCCCTAGAACAAGCATCTGTCAAAACAAATGGATTTTGTTTCATGGATTTACATTAATAAATAATAAACTAAAGATGCAAGGATCAAATGAAAAAAAGGAACATTGACAAAGAACTGTGAAATCGCTATACAGACGTGATAGTCATAGAAATTTTATAACTGCCCTGGAAAATGAAATAAATTGCTTTTGGAAGAACAAATTATGCTCTAAACTGTGAGATAGCATTTTGAAAAACAAAAGCAAAGATCTCTATTCATTCAGTGTTTACTCATTTAACAATAATGAATATTTCAACAGCAGACCTATTAGGAAAAAAAACATAATTTTAAGAAAGGGAGAAAGGTAAATAAGCTAACCTTCAAAATAAAATATTGAGTACTGATGTCCCTTGAGGTCTTTCACATTTTTCAATGCTACAAGAACAAACCTCATTGTGCAATATTTTATTGGCATTTTGCAAAATAAACCAACACTACATAGTATCTAGCAGTAAAATGAAAAGAAAAGAATGTGCAGCGTAAAAAATTTGAAAAGTGCACCATCTGTATTTACCTTCCTTTGGTTTGAGACCACTAAATAAAATCCTCTGCCACAATTTGCCTCCACAATTCCCTAATTAGTAAATAGTCCACCAGTACATATATTAATCTCAATTTGCTAACAGCTGTTTATTGAAGGCACCCACGGGTTTGTTAGAGGACTTTAGTGAACAAACAGCATTTGGCAGACCAAGAAACACCACAGACAGGTCAGAAATAAAGTTACAGAGACATTTGAAGGAGGGTTAGCTTAGAAATCAATATCCCAAGCTTTGAACATCTCACTGAGCACCATTTAATCCATTACCCAGAAATGGAAACGATATGACGCAGCTACAAATCCACTATAACATGCCCCTTCACCTGAACTAAAAAGCAGAGAAAGCATTAATCAGAAACCATGGTAACTCTGTAGGAACTGTGGAGATCAACAGCTCAAGTAGGAGAATTTGTCAATAAGAAAACTAATAATCATGCACACCGCAAATCTGTCCTTTATGAAAGAATGGCTTAACAAAACCCATAAAACTCCTGCCCACCATTTAACAGAAGCCATGTAAGGGACACAGTGAGCATCTGGAAGAAGGTGTTCTGGTCAAATGAGGAAATGGTGAAATACTTGGCCTACATAAACAATCCTATCTGTTGCAAAAGCTAGCACTGCATCTTATGCATAGTATCTTCACAGAGAAACATGGTGGAGTTCAGAGATGACAGGAAGCTGGATGAGGCTTAAACACAAGACTGGATGAAGCTTAAATGCAGCATCAAAATAACCATAAACATTCAACCAGTTTTTCAATGGAGTGATTTGACTGAAAGCATGTTTATTTGATAGAATGGCACAGTCCGAATTTAGAGATAAATCCAATTGAAGTTGGAAATTTATAGTCGCAGATTCCCTTAATTTCCATCACTCAAATAGTTTTCAGCTAAAGGCAGTTTTACAAAGTATTTACTCAGGGGACTAAATACTAATGCATGCCACCCTGTTTACATTTTTATATAGATCAAAACATTTTGACATGTATAAAATGTATATACATTTTTGTTCCACTTTACAAATTACACCAAACTGTGTTACTATCATGTATTGTCTTAAGAAAAAATACTGGAAAAATTTGGTTTGTAACTTGCAAAATGTGAAAAAGAATGTGCTTTAACAATCCTTCTGGAGTCACTGCAGAGCTTAAGCATTTTAGGGTAAATACAGAAATGATCTTTGACTTCACACCTAAGAGATGTGCCTCACAGTCCAACTCCTTAAACATGAAAACAGTCACCCCAAAAGGTTTAAAGTCAGCTGAAGACTACTCAGAAAACTACTTTGGCTAATGAGATTGTGAAGGCAGCCCCATCTTTCACTGCAAGAATGATAAACCACATCCTAATGTGATCTAGTCCATAGCACGTCGCTGGTTCAATCAGAGTGGGAAATGAACAATATAAAATAAATAATTCATTCGCCCCCTTATTGTTATTCAGGGTCACACAGACAATCCCAGTACACATCGAGAAAAAGGCGGAGAAACACAACACAAGACTCAACAGTTAATCATAGGGCTACAAGAGACAATCATTCACCTACATTTATGCCTTGGGGCAATGAATGTGACTTGCATGTTCTTTCAGTATATAAGAGACTAGGTGACACGATGTCACCTTGTCTGTAACCGACATGTAATTTAAAAGAGAAATGAAAATGCAATCCCCTATTAAAATGTGCTCCTTCACAATAGCAGTCTTTATTTTGATTTGTTTAGCCAATAATTACAAAAGAACCTTCTGTCACTAAAAAGCTGCTCTTTAGCTTGAAGACAAATCACTCAGCCTTAATGCATTCTAGCAAATATTAAGATTTTTTTTTTTTTTTTAATGTTATGTTATAGTTGCATATCTAAGCTTGTATAAAGTGACCAAACAAAAGTGCTGAAGCACTGCAACTATGTGCTTTTAAAGATGCTCATGTTGCAGAATCAGAGACGTGACATCAGTGCTGTCCCATCTTTTCCTTCAACTCAAATGTTAATTAGGCGTCTTGACTACGTACATCTGGTCCTGACTCAAACATTCTTTGCTTTGGCCTGGTTTTGCGGGGGGGGGGGGTTGTTTTGTTTTTTTGCAAACGGGCACTTCACAAATCTGGCCTTTAAAGAAAAGTGGCAGTTGTTGAAAGAAAAAAAAAAGACGTAAAGCTTGAGATTGAAGAAATGTACACCAGTCTGACTTTATCAAGTTGAACTAAATTCAAAAGCCCTGTATGACGAAAAGCTGACATTACACATGAATCTGAACACATCCTTCTCACAGGGAAGAACTGTGGCAGAATCATTCTGCTGGAATACTTTAAAAAAAAAAAATTATGTAACGACGAGGAAGTTGTCCATCCAGTTTGACTTCCAGTTTTGCAAAAAACATCATGTGCAAAACATTTCAATATTTCAAAATGTTTATTTTTAGTTTGACTACATTTTATTGGTCCAAAATCTCAACGGAGGTTTGTGACAGTAGTGTGATATAAATTAAGATTGCCATAGCTTTGTGAATACTTATGAAAGGAATTATACTCCTTTTAAAAAAAAAAAAAAAACACAAGTACATCATAAAAGCTAAGGACGAGTGATAAAGACTGCTTGGGATGAGAGTGAGACACTTTCTGAACAGTGATTCTGTCAGCTAAAAAAACCTCATCTTATGTCAGATATTTCTCTGAAATGTACTTACCAAGCAGGTAAATACAAATAATTCTTAAATAAAAGGTGGCTGAATAGGGTAATCTGCATAGCTATTAGGAGAATTCCCAGTGTCCCATATGTTCATATGACAAAGTTCTTCAGCATAAAGTCAATAATTTGCTGGGGTTTTTTTATAACCATACATAAGCCTGGATACACTGTAAAGTACTTCATTAGTAGATAGTTGAAGATGTGCATTGTCACAATGTACTAAGTGCATTCTGTTCTCAGTCAGGAGCCACAACAAATGTTCAGATGTTTGGCCTTGTATTCAATAACTAGACAATGATGGTTGTATTTACAAGTAGCATCATCAGGATAGCTCATTATGCTGACATTTTATTTTAACACAAATTATAGATCTTCTCTCCTATATGTATTTTAGCAAAACAAGGGCTTAAATTGAGGGATGTTTTGGTCTGAATCTGAATTGGCTTCAAGTTCTAATCCAAGGTTTATCCACATTGTTCAAACTTATTGAAAATCTCTTAAATATTGTATTGTTGTAGGTGTTATTCATTCATATTTCTTTTAACTTTTTATTTTAATTTTATACAGTTTGATAAAAATCACAAGCAGTATGTGATTTCTATCTGCGAAGGGTGCCATATAACCAGTCTTTATTTACTTACTATGACAGCTTTTTTTAAGGCACGGTTTTTGAGTTTCAATTTTATTTTAATGTGCACAACTTGCAAAATTTTACTACGTCCAGCCGGTGAGTGATTTGGGTAGTAAAAGAATCATAATACTCGGGTAGATCATGCACTTAAAAAATGGGGTTTTTTTGTTGTTTTTTTAACTGAAGTGGATGGAATTGTATGTAATGAAAAATCATGCTAACTTTCAGTAGCTGAAAATGCTTAATCTTATCTTAATTGATATAAATCTTTATTGGGAGAAGAAAAATTTTGATTAGGACGTCCTTATTTAAAACCTAGCTTTCTAAAACCTAGCTGTTTATTATGCGCTAAAATGCAAATAAAGAAACAATACCTTGCTGCTGGTTTTGTAATAATGTAATTCCGGGATGAAAATAGCCATCTCTCCAAAGATTTCCAGCCTGCTTCTATCGTGTACTGTGAATTTGCTGAGCCTGTGTTTTTCTCTGACTTGGGTGGGTGGGATCTTAACTTATTCTGATGCTAAAGTGAGAATTTGCCTATAAGACAAAAAAAAAAAAACTTGTTAGTGTGAAACCATTTACTACAAAAAAATCATGTTTTTTCTTCTTTGTCCAAGACAATCATAGCTGTTCTAAAAGCACAACGGCAAACCCACTTTAGAGCTGCTGATTGCTAAGGTCATCACATGGGGGTGGTATGCTCTGTCTCCTGCCGCCCACCATGTGTCAAGTATACTGTACTTCAGGTATTAACAGAATAGACTGTCATAACAGACTCGATTTCAATAAAAAAGTTAAAAAAAAAAAAAAGGGAGGGGGGTGCGAGCAGTTATATCTCAAAACAAATGATCCATGTAAACTCGCCAGATGAGCAAATTTTATGATAGCACTCACTGGAGTTTGACATGCTTGATGGAGTAAGTACCCTTTTTGTAATATAATTTTACAAAATAAAAGTGAAGGTCAACCGAGAAGACTACCACCTCTTAATTTGTTTTTCTGTCAGCCTTTATTAGAACATTAGATTTATTATAGAGCCTTTTATCACTAATTGCCTGGGTATCTCTAAATGTGGCAGAAGTAATGTTAAATATCCGTCAGAATATTCCTAATTTCAAAGCTATTTTATTATGCTCCTGAATATTTGGTTTGACAAGATGTGATACTGTTTTCAACACCTTTTCTATTTCAAGTGCAATTATAACTAACAGTGAAATGTCCTGTATTATAAAGCTAATTAGGCCATTTGCTTCACTGAAGACATTGTTTGGAGATTAAGTTGCTCTGACCCATCTGGCTGACAGTCTTGTAGGGTCTCAACTCCCATTAAAATGTCTGCCATAGAGGGCAGAGAAATTTATTGAATCCTATTATTGTCCTGATCTAATTTTTGAACATCAGCGGACTGTAATTTCCCCACAGCCTCTGACAATGTAACCATAATTGAAGAAGGACCGTTAAACTTTTTTTTTAAGAATACATAAGCTTAAAGCTGATAAACTTGATGTGAATTTTAAGAAATAATTAAATTTAATTTTGTGCATCCTTTGGGAAACAGTCATTAAGGGCCATAAAAAGATTTACTGTGACCATGATGTTTTTTTTCTTATTGCTTATTGAATTGCATTACCACAGATATTGGATCTTATAAGTCTGGTGTCTTTAAATATCTTCAGATCAAAACAACAGCCCTATGAAATGAATAAGCACTTAAAATTTAAAGATTTACAGCACAAACCAAGTGGGATACATAAAGAGAGCTCATCCATAGCCATGTTAAAACCTTTTCTTATGTGCATCTGTTCAGTTTATAAAGGGCCACTTTAATTCTAACGTAGATAAAGATCAAAAAGCTCTTTTTCACATGTGAAGACTAGCAAGCAGGGCTCTAGGAGAATACCCAAATAAATGTCTTGACTCGTGTAAATTCATACTGATACTTAGGTAAACATCAACTTCAAGATTTCCATGTTTGTCTTTTTTAGGATTTAGCTAATTTCGGATGCCTGCATCAATGAACAAAAATGACCCAAAACATTACAACATTACTGACATGCAAAAAAAAAACAAAGGCATGGAGTATCTGCTAGAAGTTTTCCGTCATTGTCTGATATCTCCTCTTCGGCTAAGGTTAGAATTTTGGATATGAAATAATTTTGCACTGGCTGAAAATCCAACAAATTATAACATCTAAGTGATATTGAGTTAGACTCATCATGAAATACAATGTTTGCAAAACATTTATGAGAATAAATATTAACTTTATGGAGCACAGCATTACATGCTGATTTCACTCCAGTTATTATGTTCTCACTGCTTAAAAGGGGACGGTTTAGTGTAAAACCTTCACAGTGGAAGAGAAACAGGTTAGGCCGCTGCAGACCTTGGTCTGTCTGTGTAATGCGACCTGCAGCTGAAACACGGTACATTAATAATAGAGCTTTGGAACCAACGTCACTCGCGCAGTCGTTCGGCGCCATCTTTAAAGATCACAGACCAAAACAAACTTTATTCCAGCGTTTTTATTGTGTTACCGACCGCAGTGAAGTTGTTTTCAAGTTGGATATTGGATATCCACGCTCTGCGGAGTAAGGGGCGTTTAGCTCAAGGTTGATCCGATTTATGAACGCTAATTCCGGCCAGCTGTTCTCTACCGCTCCCTCAAACACTGTAAATAAATGCCGTGCCTTGTGACCAACTGGTACAAAAAGTGGTAATTCATGCACACTATACTATCCTCTATTAAAATTTTAAGTCATATTCAATATTTTCAATAATTTTAATATTAAATAATGTGTTTTCTTCAATAGCTTCCAAATCGTGTGCCCCATTAACTCAAAATCAGTGTGAAATTGTTCTGCTAGACTGTATAGGTGAAGCACAATCATCTTTATTACATTTTGACGCCTTTTTTATTTAACTAATTTTATTTTTAAAAATATTTTTTTTAAATGTTCAGAAAATTTATTACTTCAGATGATCATCACATTTGTTACCTGTAAGGTTCAATTACATAAAATTCTAGGACAGGATCTATTTCATTACATGTTCACTTCTTACCTGAAATATGTTAAATACAACAAATATTTACTTAAAGTGTGATCTATTTATAACATTTACTTGTCACTTTTATTGTTTACACTGAACCGTTTAATTACACGTTAAATATTTAAAGATGGGCTTTTTCATCTGGTTTGATTGTTTACATTAAATGTTTACTGCAAAATGTCTGATTATATAATTGTATACTTTAATCACATAAAATGTGTATTAAAAATATAATCTTTCATTACATGTATGTTTATTACCTGAACTATTTTAAATATAAATTTTTTACTTAAAATGTGATTCATTTCATCACCTGTTTACATGCAACTTGAAGTGCTTGAATCAAACGCTTCATGAATGTTCATGAATCCGGACAAAATCATAGCAAAAAATTGACAACACCAACAAAGCGAGTTTAGACACTCACCAGAATGGACATGTCTGGAGCAAACTTGTAGATATGTTGGGATGTTGGAGAAAGTAATATCAGGACGTCTCATCGCTGATACCCAGGCCATTCGTCTCCTTTTTGTTAACTCTGATAGCTTAGCTCCGATAGCTTAGCCCTTTCACGTTGTTTACAGGCAGGAAAACAGTGAAACGAAAGTCCGTTTTCCATCTTTTTACCATTTCGGTCGTGTGATTGGACATTACATCCAATAACGCAGTAAGTTCGTACCATTGCTAAATAATTTTAAGTAACTTAGATTCAAAATATATGTGAGATAGTCGTTTTGTCGGTTATGTTTATGACCCCTGAAGATGGCGCTCATATCCCTACGTCTAGAGCAGTGACGTCACGTTCCAAAGCTCTATAGAATGCTAAAAACTGTACTAAATTTAGGAAGGAAGACTACATTTAGAAGCGAGAACAACTTTTTCCCCAAATTACTTTATTAGAACATGATTATATAGAACTGGAGAAAAGAAACATACTTGAGCCATGAATGATCACAGATGAAACAAGAGGTAATATTAGCAATACCCTTCAGAAAACATTTGCAAATAAAAGCAATCAACAAAAGCATGGCAGATTTATGAAAGACCTTGTGTGATGTGTGCTCAGTCAGAAACAGTAACGCTAAGCGTACTAAAACACAAGTAGCAGCCTTCATGAAAACCAATTAAAAAACCCCAGTAGAGTAGTGTATAAAAGCTTTGAAAGTTTAACGGATCAGGCACATTCTTTGCCGATGTGCATCAACAATCGTTCAACTTTATTCTATGTTCCTTTTAAAAAGTCAGAATGTTATTAATCCGCTAACTCATTATAAAGTTTTAAGTAAAAAAACATAAAAAAAATATGCTGTGTAAAACAAAATTTTGTTTAGAAAAATTAAAGGGATTCTTTTCTATTTTTTTGCCATAATTAGTTGTGTAACTTATGAACACTGTTGTAACTGATGAAAAAGCTAGCTTTATGCTCATGAATTTGAGATCTTTTGGCATTAAATGTGTGCGTTAAGCTACAGATAAAAACAGTAGGAAGTCATTCTAATTCCATAAGAGTTCATTAAGCACAAAAGTCAAGTCAGTTTATTAATGATGTACACTTAACAACATCAATATTTGTGCAACATGTATGTTAATTAAAAACAAAAGAATATCATCACAGTTAGAAAATGCATAAATACAGATGAGTTATACAAATATCAAAAGTATGAGAGGTCCTAATGCGTCATGTCAGACTACTCCACTATCTCTGAGCAGCTACTGCAGAGGCCCAATATCCTCAATGTTTCAACCATCCCAGGTGGGACAAAATAAAAACATGGATGACCTTTTCAAGGTTACCAAAACACACAAATGGCTTTACCTTTGCAATCATTTTTATCTAATAAAATCCCCCTACTATATGAAACTTTGCATTTATAGTCAAAGGTCCTCCACTATTCAATATTTCAGTCAATTCAACTTCATATATCTCAAAGATGACCCAGCCTTTTACCAACTATCAGTTCAGGCAGTTTCAACTCCCAGTGTTACCAAACAAAGTAAAGAGAGAGCAGAAAATGGAAGTTATGAATTAAACCAAACTGCACTAAAAATTTCCGCACTGTTCATCATACCACCTAGAATATAAATGACATGTACATATTTCACAGAATTTCTGTCTCTCATATCTGTCTTTATCACATGCTCTTTCTATTTCATGTTCTTATTTTCAAATGATGGGGCAATGTTTTCTCTGTGGGGCTGCTCCGGTCAAACAGAGACCTGGGAAATGGCAAACTTCAGCATCTGTACGTGCCAACACAGGGGAAGCAAATTCTGTCAGGGATAACTACCTTGGCACAACTCTGTCATGGTGTGCCAAAGTAGATATCCCTAACAGAATTTGTTTCCCCTGTGTCGTCCCTACAGGCCTTGCTTTCTCTTGGTCAAGTCTATGTTAGACTTGACCAAGCAGGGGAGTTAAGCTATGTTTATGTGCTCTTATTTTGAAACATGTGGTGGCACTTTCTGAGTAAGATTGATAGATTTTTTTTTTCTGTCACCACAGACAACACAAAGATATCTTTTAGTCAAAAACAAATACAGTAAAGCTGCAGCCACTCTAAAACTGAAAAAGTCTAAGGGCTATGAATACTTTGCAAGGCATTGCGTCTCTCCAATTACATTTCCTGAAAATATGCTGTATAATTTTTGTCTCTAAAAGCTGGAAAATAACTATCCATTTTCTGCCAATGTTGGTGTTTATGATGATCTAATCACATTACTCTAAAATTAAATGTATTCTCTTACTGATACATATTTTACATATATTTTTATTATGTAACATAGCTATTGAGAGCTATACTTACTCCTCCTTAATTGCAGTTACAAAATAGCCATTTAAAAATAACATCAAGGCCCGGATGCCAATTCTAATATCTCAGTTGTGGAGGCTGGTATCTTTTCAGGAAAGACAAACATGGCCACAAGCAGTGCTTTATTCAAGCAACAGGAGGCCTCGCCATGGGCAATATGACTGTTGATAAACCCACAAATCAACAGCAGATTTAATCTGTGTCCCACTTGGCACATAATGGGAGAGCTCAAGCAGTCCAAGCTTAGTAAGTCATTCTTTGAACCTGCATTTATTGCGCTTTTGTTTCTAATCAACATAATTTGACATTGAAGAAAGTATCACAACTTTCATTTCTAGTAGGTAATCACCACAGGAGAGCCCTAGATTCCACTACAGTGAACAAACTTAATTAGAAAGAAGTCAGCACTGCAGTTTACCTTCTGTTATACCTGAGGAAACAATGCTTTTGCGTACTGTGATGAGCAGAGTTGAGATTAATCTGGAAGTCACCTGTGCAGCCTGCATCATCTTGCAATGTAATTCCCACATTAATTAGGAGCTCACAATTGATACGACTGAGAAAAACATAAGGATGAATATTTGGCAAGGCTGCCTATAGATCTTTTTAAAATCCTATTAGGAAATAACCATCTATATTGTTTCTAATTGCTCATTTCAAGGTGTTTTAGATAAACTGAGTCTGTCCTATATTTAATAAACGAAAGCATCCGCTAGGGGTGGGAGGTATTAATGGAAGGACTCTCAGTTGAAGGTTTAGTAATCCTACTTTTTCTTCCCTTCAAAAACAAATTCCTAGATAGGCTAGGCAACCCTATTTTACTTGTGACAAATGCTATTAGAAACTCTGTGGTGCACTTGTTTTATGTTGCTATCTATGGAGACAAAACCAGCTTGCAACCAGGATGAGTTGACCTGCTCCATCAATTACAGCTCCTTGTTTCCAAGCCAACCAAATACCTAGAAATCAAATGCTGTATAGTGTGTTGTGTGGTAAAAAGCCACATTGTCTAAATGTTCTTCTTTTTAAACTTGATTTTTTTAAAAATATTTAAATTGTCAATAAAAATCAGACATTTTAGGCAGCTATCAAAATAAACTACTCCATTCATAGTAAATATGGTAAAAGTATAAGGTAAAATTGGCAACTTGAGAGTCTTATATGCAGAAACAAACATTTAAATTAATTTCAAGCCATTAACATAAAGTCATAAGTTTATTAAAAACTGCCAGCAAGCACTCCAGATCCATCATTGTCTACCTGTACTTCTTAGGTTAATGCTGAGCAGGCTGAGGAAACGAGCTGATCATATCAAATCCTCCATGTGAAGGACACACTTGTCTTTCCTGCCAGTATCCAACATATTAAATCAGCCCACAGTAGGATGATGAAATTTGACTGCACTACACCCTTTAACAGGATACTACAGAGGATGAAACTCTTCACTGCCTTTTAAAACATATATTTATTGCACGATGTCTAAGACAAAAGCAAACATGTATTTCTAAAAAATACTAATAACGAATGTACTTTTAGTGATTTTTAAGTAAATTATCAGTTTACAACTAATGTTATTGTAGAACAAATTTTTAGGTTTAAGCTTACTTTCAGTCAAACATACATATTTAATGAGTAACTTGGCATTAAAGCTTCTTCGCTCTAGATTTGGACTACCCTATCTTCTCACTGATCCCTGGATCCTTGAAAAAAAAAAAAAGGCTCAATTCAGAGAAAAGGCCCTACTGCCTCCAAGGTCTTCAGGGCTCTAAGACCTTGTGTCAAACTAAAGGCTCACGGGCCAATGCTGACACACCATGACAATTTCTGTTTTATTTGAACAAAAAAATATGGTCTGTAAATTTTGGTTTTAAGAAAACCATCCAAGTTCAAGTTGGGAGCGCTACTTGGTTGGACCTTCAACTTTGAGACAATATTTTTCAGTACATTGGTTCTTTCTTTCATTTTCACTAACTGCTAGGCGGGCTTCTGACATTAAGGCAGTTTGACAAATATTTTAAAAATACCCAAAGTTTTGGTTAAATAGTCATTTTTCATTACATTTTACAATCTACTTGTCAGGCTAAGGTCAGTAAAAGATCAAGATTTGAGTCTAGGCCATACTTACAGATAAAACAAAGATAAATCCAACAAAAATATAACAGCTCAAATTACTTGATGTTCATGTATTCTGCCTCTTTTATGTTTTAATGAGTCTGAGTTCAAGTTTAAGCAGAGGTAGGCAAAAAAAAAAAAAACATCTCACAGAGCACTGTTCAGTCTATTCTCTGGAAACCAAAAGGTGTAGGCCAGGCAAGACCATTCATCAGAGAAACAGTCAACAGGCCAATGGTAACTCTAGAGGAGCTACAGAGATTTAATTGAGCAGTTTTGGCAAGAGTTGAAAAATGATTTTGACAGGAAATTCTTGTCAAATCTGATGGAGCTTGAGCTCGTTTGCAACAAAGAATGAACACAATTTTTTGTCTCTATATGCACAAATCTGATACAGACATACAACTAAAGAATTGTAATTGCAGCATGAGGTGGTTTCAATGAATATTAAATTGTGAGCAGGAGTGGATACACAAAGCAGCCAAACCAGTCAGGTAAATGCAGGAACAGGATGCAGGAACCAGCTGTAGTAACAGAGTTCACTCTTCATTTTCACATTCACACCCCCGTTTACCTGCCGCCTTGTGTTGTTTTTAGTCCTGCCATTTTGTCGCTTTGTGTCTGCCTTTTGTCATTAAAAATGAGCAGCTGCCTGATTTCATTTCTTTATTTCTTTTTAATCACAAATATACTAACAGAAGATTATTGAAAGATTCCTTTAAAGGATTTTCACTGACTAGATGAGCCAAGTGCACAAGGAGGTCCAGCCTCAGCTTAGGTAAGAGACTGATGTATGGGTTTGACAGTAACCTCTTGGGACAGCTTTAATCCTACAAACCAATGACACCTCCACCTTTCACAGTACTGCAGTATTTGTAATGTACAGGAACTGGCATACAACATGAGAGAATTGTTTTGTCCAATCTCATTCATTTTCCTTCTGATGTGCTACATGTACTGTAATTGCATTTGTTGATGTAAAGTCATTATAACAACCTTCTTCCTGTGCCGTGTATTTTATACTCAGCAGTGATTTTATGCTGTTTTGCTGCTGCTTCAATTTTACATCTTTTAGAATGACAGCTTTAATGTAGTTTGTTCTATAGGAACTGGATGCTAGAAAACAAAATGTAAACATTTGTTTGACATTTGTGCTCTCCACAATACTGACCACTGTTTGTTTCTAAAATGATGACTCACTTTCTCTTTGCATGTTTTCTAGATTGCAAGGCTCTAGAAAAGGCCCTAAAAGGGTAAACATACAGCATGCTTTGTCATACTAACTGTGCCAAACAGGGTAGAAACTGTGCACTTTGAAAATTGGTACCATTTTGTACTTTACTATTTGTACCTTTGAAAGAACAGTTTGGTTCCCATAATTTGATAAACTGACTTCCTCGAAACAAGCTTGAATGCTTCCCAAAAAGAACAACCTTACATGTATGTTTTTGAGACTGTGGGTGAAAAAGCCACAGCAAAACAACCACACAGACACAAAGAGTATAGCCTCTTCACAGAAATGGACCAGCTGTAATTCAAACCAGGCAACAGTTTACAGCAGATGTTAGCAACTTTTTCAATTCAAAGAGTCACTTTTGGCCCTGCAGCTACAAAATAAAATGTAGAGCCACAAAAAAGACAGATTTCAAGAACATGTACTAAATGAAACATTTTAATTTAGAAAGTAAGAAAACTAAACTAAAATATATTTATATTTTTGGATTTTACAACACAATTAACCATAACCTTTAGAGAGGTAAAATGATTCCAGATGATTAAGATCTCTTCCATAAATATGGAAAATGAGGAAATATTCTGAATTTTAAAATATTAAGCATGTAATACAACAACAAAAAAATGTGATTCAAACTAAGAGTATGAGTAAATTTAAATCATGGAAAATATTACTGCCAAACCATTTAAGTGACTTGGCAGACATAAAACATGAGCAGTAGTATGTAGCCAAACCTTTTACCCACAAGTTTGGATTTAGCTGATGACTTTATGCTAAAGGTTTAGATTGTCTAGGCTTAATATAGCTACTAAAAAACAAAGAAATCATACATTGTTGTATGATAGTCTTTTAATCTAGACCAACAAGTTACTGGAAAAATGTGAAAAAAAACTTTGCTTTTTTGTTTTTTTATATATCCTGACTTTATATTCTTACACAAGCACTGTATTGCCACTGTAAAACACCATAATTTCCCAATGGTTCTACTTGTGGCTGTTTAAAACATCACGCACAAATTTCAGGTCAGTAAGAATTAAAGATTTCTCACTCCTAAGCTCATGAAAATGAAGACATAAACTGGTTGTATTGAGCTTAAAGTATTTTAAGGCAATAACCAAGCTCAAAGTTATGGCGAGGCACCCAAGTAACACCGATGGAACAGATTCTAAATGAGGTGCAAAACACAAGGCTCTCAAGCATAATGTGAGTGATTTACAGCATCTGTTCCAGGTGGGTTGGGAAAATATTGACAAGCAAGCACCAGTGGAGTGTGTTCAAGCAAACAATAATATAACGACAATTATTGCTGCTGCACAGGCTTTTTGCAGCAGGAGAAGAAAAATGTGTTTGGATGACTCCCAATTGTCACTTGACGTTTGAATACTTCACCTGCACACACTGCAGAGTTTAAGGGTTAATGTTTGAGATCCGGCAACAGAGAAGCATCTTTGCAAGGATGAATCATGCAGTGAATAATGTGTATAAATGTCATCAAGTTGAAAGCTGGAAAAAACAAAACACATCAAATAATTTCAGGTTAATTATCAAATAAAAATCACAGCTGTTTGATGACTGAGAACTCAAATTTATCAAAATAAGAATAATTGCAGGGATGTCTCAGTCAAGATATTTTTCATAGTACTTGGAATCTCTTTGCAAGTACTGTATTTTTCATAGCACAAATACACTTTAATGATGTGCTACATGCACAAGTAAAGCTAACGAAATCAATCTTATGTACATGGTTGACACCTTAGTAGTTCTACAAAATTTAAAGTGTCTGAGCAAATCAGCGTTCTGCTCTCAGTGGGAACTGTCTCTGTCATGCTGCACTTTTAGAGTCTCTTGTGCAGAACTGACTGCAGTGTGCATGAAGCAGCACATGGCTGGGTTTATGTAGTCTATTGTTTTTAGTATTTCTTACGTTAATGCAAGAAATTATGACATGTTGTCAATTTCCCACCTTTTGCAGCTTCTCCTTATTTACTAGCTAATAGGTTCTGCAGTTTGAAACAGACAAAATGATTGGCCATGTAGTTCACAGTGCGTCTCCATTGTGTCATGAAGTTTAGACATCGTGCAAATCTCTGAACAGTATAGTCAAGCCAATACCAGTCCCCTCAGGTAAAATGACTAGCTGGTGATGGTGACGTTTTTTTTCCAGCTCAGGTTTTGTTGTGTCAGCTCTCAGAAATGAAGGTCATACTGTATTGTCATCAGCTGTAAAAGGAAAGCCATATTCCCTGCCACAATGGTGAGTTGGTCATCCAGAGCGACAAATTTAGTCAACCTTTGTGTAGTCTTTTTTTTTCTTTGCTGCTTTCTAGTGGAAACTCGTGTCCTTTCTGTACAAGTCATCTAAAAATGTGTTGCTTCACTGTGCCTGCTTTCAAAGCTATGAGGGGGAACTCCTATTCAGCCAAGTGTTTAATTTTTAAGTGTAAAATTAAGCTGGACAACTTCAAAGTAGTTTTTTCACTGTTCCACTTTCAGCTTATGATGTGCAACTGAACTACCTTCATTTTCTGTTTTGAAACTATTCAAAATTGTCAATGACTAGTAGTAACTCCAGTAGGAGAACAACACAGACAGAGAGGAGTGCAATTCACTACTCTGATTCTGAAAATTGAAAAATGCCTCAACTGGGCTTTAAGGCCAATACCTAGAATCAAATCAGGACATCCCTAAAAATTACAAGAGGAGGGCAGCAGGAATCTGAAGCTGGTTCATTTATTGCACCATGATGAGGCATTAAGGCAACGTTTTAAGCAATAGGCTCCCTATTGGACAAATGAGCTTTTTAAAGCAATATCTTAAATTACATCAGGATTGTAGGGTCATATAACTTGAAGAAGAAAACACTAATACGTGAATGTCATGGTAGTAAATGCTGCATAAACTCAGTCCATGAAACTGTGGAGGTCTGTAAAAATCTGAAAAAAAGAATTGGATTGATTGTCATCAAATGGTGGGGGAAGAGGGACAAAAAGCTGAGTTGTGTATAGTAATATCATTTGCAAATCTAATACTAATACTTTATTATACATAGCACATTTTATATTCATATAAAAAAAAACACTTCAAGACAGTTCAGGTTTGAAAAACCAAAGCTAGTTTTTCTGTCCTGCATGTAGTGAAGCATCAAGTACCAGCGAATATGGGTTTCTTTTTCAGCTGATGTACCTTAAGTCTGGCACTCAGACAAGTAGAATCCCCGATTTAAGGCAAGACCTCCTCACGTCAGGAAACACCTTGTTATCCATTGTCCTGTTACTATGGAAACACTAAATTGTTAATTACATAATGCTGAAACATATCAGAAAGGTCTCTCCAAGTCAGCATCCCCTCAAAGGGCTTTGAGAATCACTTTAGTAAACCATAGTATATTTTTTCTTTCAGTATTTTATGGAAAAATGCAAATTGGTGGCAGTTTTGTTTAGTTATATTTTTATGACAGTAAATGTGAAAATCTACAGAAGTCCCATGAAATGTAAAACCATTTTGAAAAAAAAATTATACGTTCTAGGAATTCAGCTGTAGTAACAAATTCGCTAAACTTATGTCAAAAACCCTAAATTGAAAGAAGAGGCAGATTAACGCTCACACTGATTTCTAAAGCTGTTTTGTTTCAGGGTTTGTTTGTTTTTTTATAGCGTCCTGTGAGCTTTACACAAGCTGTACCTGTCTCGTGTTAGATTTCACTTAATGCACCATTAACTTCCGCCTCTTGTGCAGCAAATATAGATTTAACAAAAGATTAGTCACTGCACCCTGTTAGACTATCAATATCAGAGGGGTATTGCATGTTGTTTATACAACGTAGTACACATTACTTGAAACAATGTTCCTCATAACCCTAGAGCTCAATGTATCAGATGCTGTATAGCTTCACCTTAAACAAATTGGGGTGATGTTTCTTAAAAGGCAAGTATTGCACTTTTGTTGTTTTTTTTATTTTTTTTTTATTTCTGTACCTGCAATTCAGCAGAGTCTTTGTGAGAAGTGGTGCTCCCATGCTCTTTCCAGGCCATGGGCTGTACAGTAATCAATGTTGATGAATGAGTAGGAAGGCTTTCTTTATTCCAGCCCTCGCTGAATAGAAAGTTTCCATTATCTCTCACAATGTATTCACTCTATCAAAGTGACAGGGTTGAGGCAAGGCACACTCCATTGCCCTCACTGTGCCCATACCTACCTTCATCCTTCTACTCAAAAAAAAAAAAAAAAAAGGGAAAGCCGGAAGAGATTGTTAAAATAACACTGCTGAACCCTACAAAATCTATAAGACTGGTGAATCTCATCCATCAAAGCAGTGCAAATCCAATGACATACATGCATTGTGTAAAAATATTCTGTAAAATTAAATTACTAAAGGGCTTGTTTTGTTGTTTTTATGTTTTGTTTTCTTAGAAAATATCATTACAATTTTTTTTTGTGATAAAACAGTGGTGGGACATTGAAGGGAATTTGACGCAATTAATTAATCAAAATAAACATAATAAAATCCTAGCCCCAAAGAAAGAAATTCAAAGTGAAACATAAATTTTCTGACAGATAAATAAATGATGTAATAAATGATGTAAATAATAAAAAATATACCACAAATTTGATTCTAATTTTCTACTGTTTTGATGCAGGGGAAGAGATCATACTATATTTTCTATTTCCAATATTTATCTGGACCTACAATACAAAGACCTTCCACACTTTCCAAGACTGTGAGAATACTGGGAAAAAAAAAAGAAAAACTGGTCTGTTATGGAATAAGTTAAGTAACGTTTAACAAGTGTACTGATATTTCAGTTATCAGTGGCTGTCAGCAATGAAGAGGATCTGCATCATCTAAAATCTCTGAATATTCTGCACCTGCTTTCTAACATGCCGTACATTAAGTCTGATGATGTAACTATTATTCCTCTCCAACTCACTGTCTTTAAAGAAGTGAATTCTTTCCCATGTTATCTAAATATGGACATATTTTAGGTAGCAAGCTTAAATCATCTCTCTTTTTTTTTTTTATTACCATTACCATTGATGCTGCTCTTATTTATTCTTTGACCTATTCTTTGGGAGAAAATATCCCAATGATGTCTGTAATTCTAAATTATTCTACATTATATTGGTCTGCAAGCAGATCCAGAAGCAAAATTTTTGACTTTATGTTTGCAGTACAGTGCTTAAGGTTTGAGTTTGCACTAAAATTTAGATTTTCTTTACTACTCCCAGGATATTAAAGAGGCCGATTTTTCAGTGCTGAGATGTGCATTAGTACATACAAACATTGCTTAAGGGAAATTGTGTGAGCACAAGCAAAGAGTTGAGCAAGTTTCACAAATATACTAGATTGTTCAGGCTGAACAAGTACAAAAATACTATATAGCATTTTTATTGACTTCAATTTCAACCACGAAAAGGAGACTATTAATAATGCATATAACCCTTATGTATTTGCCTAAGCTGAATTTTTTTTTCCATTAAAAAAAAAGAATATGTTAAATTTCTATAGTAGCCATACATCAGCTAACCATTAAAAAGGGTTAGAGGCCAATTATAGAGAAGAGACACTGAATGCAGACTGCTCCCATCTTCTTGTATCAATAACTGCTACTGTTTCTGTTTCAGGGGCTGAATGTATAATTTTTATGTTGTTGATCTTGGTCACATAAAGCCCTCTGAGAACATTGTAAACCTCGTCTTCCTTAGTTCAGAGAAATGGTTGTTGCAAATAAAACATCAAACCAAAATGAGGTTCTAAGCAGTTTTTTCTTTAGAAAACACATTTACAGTGACGATCAATTGGGTCTGCAGATCCCAACTAATCAGTCAATCATCCCTTAAATACAAATAATAGTGACCAAGAAGATGTTTTCAGGCAAAAATACCATAAGCCTTCCTGACAACCATAAACAGTGAAATCCACACTTCTGTGGATGTGACATTCCACAAAATTCACTTCATTTCTTAACATTTAGACCTATGTAAGATGTGTTTTTAATAGCCTAACTTTATCTTGTAATGTGTGTTTAATTAGCCCCGAAATGTATGACTACAGCTTGCCACCAAACTTCAACAATGAGAGCTATGTTAAAGCCTTGAGTCTGTAAGTTTGTCTGGTTATTGCTATGGGTGCACCGATTTATCGGCCAGCTGATTTATCAGTGCAGATTTCCTTAACTTTGAGAGATCTGTGATCGGCCAATTTTTACATGTGAAGCCACCGATATTATCTAGCTTGGCAAAGGTCTAAGAATCAACAGACTGGCCCACCAAGTTAGGTCTGCATGTTTACAATTAACAATAGTTACCCCATTGTTGCCAACTCTGCAACTTTCTTGCTATATTGAGCAACATTTCAGACAAAAAAATTGATATCGGCCAAACTCGGAATCGGCAGGTTAAGCTTTTTAAAAGATTGGTAATCGGCGATTGACCAGAAAATTGCAATCGGTGCACCCTTAGTTATTACCTTTGGTTAAAGATGCAGGCAATATGGCAATTTTTCAGACGCCATTGTTGGAAATTTTACCTTAATGGAATGTCTTAACATTTTTCTGTAATTTGTTTTAAATTTTCACTAAATAACTTTCATAATGATGTTTTGCCATGATCCTCATTCCAAGTGTTTTATCGATGCCATGTTTTCCTAAAATATACACCCAGGGAAAACAATGACAGAGAGGCAAAGAAAGGGTTCAAACTGGCAATCTACTGGTAACAGGACAAACTCCTATTTACTAAGCCATTTTCGGCCCAAAACAATTTAATTAGAAATATGCAAATAAAAGAGAAAAAACACACCAAAAAACTACAAATGAATTTAAGCAAAAAAAAAGATATACATATTGCCACATGCCTTGTGTGAAGTCACCAGAGCAAATTTCACATTAGAGATTAAATTGAATTATATTCGGGAAAAAACAATTTACAACAAAAGAGCTAAATTAATAGGAAAAAATGATATTACATCCGTCATTCTGTTTTTCACTCCTGCGTTTTATAGGTTTATCAGTCTGAAATATGTTTTAATAGAAAATTTGTGTGACATTTGATATAATTTAACTGAACATCTCCACATCCCACTGACTGATGACTAATATCAGTTGACAAGCACTCAAAAAATTATAACAGAACAAACACGAAAATAAGGGAATCGACTGCTGAAAAAACAGGGTTTTTTTAGTATGGAATCGAATCCAATTATATCTGATGTCCAACTACTTGTGTTTTACTTGGTATGATCCCTCTGCTACACATCAAAGGAGATTTCTCTTTAAGTCACTAAATGCTATCATCCACTGCAGCAATTTAACTGCTGGTTACTCAACTGTGAAGTCAGCAGTAAGGGTTTAGAGGTCCATATGCCGCAAATATTGAATATCAGGCTGTAGCAACATCAGTTAGGTTTTTGGTCTAATGAGACACAAAAATAGAAAGTAAGCTGTCTTTGGCTCTTTAAAGATGCAGTTACTTTTTTCTTAGACTCTTCCTGTTAGTCTGAAATCTAAACCAGTTAATGTTTCCACGTTCCGACACACAACCAGATGGTCTCATTCGTGGTTGCTACAGTACACTGAAAACCATGGAGAGTAAACAAGATGCAGATGCCTGGTTTGAAAACAGACAAGTCTATCAAAGTGGTCCAACAGCTTGATGATAAAATTTGTGTCTGCATTGCCAAAAAGCTGTAATAAATCTTTGGGGAAGAATAGTCTTTTTAATCAGGCTAACAAACTGAAAACCTGACAGAAAAAACAACACTTTTCGCTCAGCAGCTCATTTAGAAGATGAGTTTTTGATGTGAGTCAATAAATTTATAAAACAATTGGCAAATATTCCTTTGATGGCTCTTATCAAATAAAATGTTTTTTTTTTTTTTTATCCTTACAGCTTCAAAATGAAAATGTTAAGGAGCAAATAATCAGCCAGATGTCAAACTGGCTTGAAAAGTTTCTAAAGAATGTTTAAGTGTGGCTGCACAAAGAATTAAAACCAATGTTCACTGGCAGCAATGAGTCCTCTGGCCTTCTTGCTGAATGAAAGTATTAACTTTTATTTCTATCAGTAAGAAAAATACAGCATGCAAGCAACATAGCTGAATGCTGTCACCTTTTTTTCCAATCTTTCAAGTAAATTAGCATACAATCAAGTTCAATTTTCTATCAC
The DNA here is from genome assembly GCA_903066825.1 of Alfaro cultratus. Classification (NCBI taxonomy): domain Eukaryota; kingdom Metazoa; phylum Chordata; class Actinopteri; order Cyprinodontiformes; family Poeciliidae; genus Alfaro; species Alfaro cultratus. The sequence continues at coordinate 4,782 of CAEFZX010020936.1, read as the reverse complement.
ACTTTTTTCCTTCCACTCAATTTTCCAGTAATAATACATTACTGCACTACATTACAGCCAGCTTCTTTATCTAATAAACTTTGGGGCTTACTCTTCTTGTAGATGGCGTCCATTATTTTCTACATTAGAACTGTCAAATCATCAGATTTGTCCATGATTGTATAGACTAGGAGTGTCCAAACAACTTGCTATGTAAGCCAAAACTGCCAAGTTGAAAGTCATCACAGACCAGATGGGGGGTTTTTTCTACTTAAAAATGCAGAAACTTTTCCATTTGGACCCTTCTTACCAATGATATTATATTTTAATGAAACTAAGTGGACAGATTTTTTAAAGGAATCTGCAAATCATTCTTGATCTTCAACATAAAAAGGTTCTTCTAGGTTTGACTTATTAAAAAAAGCAATTTCCCCACTTTTAGCGATCGTACATCTCTTTTGAGATGCACCTAATATTTTCCATTTTGGGATATTAAATTGGATATTAAATTAGTGAGTAATCCCGCTGCAGAAAGCTACACAAACTGGCCACCTCCTTTCACTACCCGGGCTGGTGGGTCAAATATGTACCATGTTTGAACTGCAGTTAAGAGTCACATAAAATCATTTCAAGTGCCACAAATGGTGCCGGTCTTAACATGTCCAGAGCATAACATTTCCGTAATAAAAACCTTTTTATTGGTCCTGTGTAATATTCTAGTTCTTTAAGAAACAATTTTTTTTCTTTCATTTGCTGTGAACACTTGATATACATCACTCAGGCTGCAGTGAATCTATAATTGAGCCAAAAATAATGAATCATATGGGAGATTTAGGTTTAAAGTAATATTTTAATTTTACAGACAAGTTCCTGCTGATGGAAGTTGATTTAATATTTTAGAGAGTTGATCAACAATCTGTGCTTTATAGCACTCCTTCAACCTGAAATCAGTTTTTCATATTTTCAGCTAATCTTAAGGAGGTATGATGGGCATGAAAAGAAATATAAAATATAAGCCTGCTGACAAACAAATTCCTTCACAGCAGTTCTTCATCATTACAAAGGCTTTCATCAGTGATCCTCGGGAGGCATTCTTCCATCTGTTTAGAATATTTATGTTACCTAAAACAAGCCTGATTGTTTATGCGTGTCCTCATCAAACAAGGGTATGCCCATCGGTGCGGGAAGCTTACGGAGACATAGGCAGTTCTCACCGGGGTCATGGTTTGTGCCCAGGAGATGCTGAGCCAAATGACAAACTGTTGTTCTGATGCGACAGCTTTAAGCATACGAGGGTACAGGGGATCGTCACTGCGTGATGGGAAGAAGCAGAGGACCTGCAAGGTTGACTGAAAAGCCTGCCGAGATGTTAAATTAAAATCAAATCTGTAGCCATAAACCGACTCAACAATTAATTAATAAATTTGAATAATTATTATCCCTCAATTAATGTGCTTTCATTTCAGTGATAGCCTTTGCTGATTCGCTGCTTTATATGCTTCAGTCTACTGCTACGGAGCAAGAAATAAGTAACACAGGTAATGCCTTTTGAAAATAACCCTAAACCACATATTAAACACACTTGTCATGAAGCCCACATTTCTGTATTAAAAATGTTTTTTTAATTGGTCTTGTGCATTATTCCAGACCTAAATGTTATGTTTTCATCAGCTCTTTGCTTGTTATTAATCTGTATAATGTGTTTCAATTAGTCAATTGAGTTACTGAAATGAATTAACTTTTCAACATTATTTTAACTCAATGAATATGAATATGTGTTCTTAAAATTTACCCGATTGCATTTTTAAGCATTTAATGAAGTAGACTCGTTTTTTTTTTTTATGGTTTTTTTGGGGGTTTTTTTTTACATTTTATGGTCTAATCATATTTCTAAGGCCAACCACTCTAAGGAGAATGCTCATTTCAGCCGCTTGTATCTGAAATCTAGATCTTGAAAGTCCTGAAAGAACCAGTTGTGTCAGAATGTATTGATAATACTACTTATTAACAAATTGTTAGACTATTTTAGTTGTACTTCTAAAAAATTAAATATGAACATATTTTCTCACTATAATTTAGGAACATTGTGTTAAGAAGTATTGTGATTTGACTGGTTTGAAAATAAATTTCAGGAAAATTTACAATCACTTAAAAGAATACAGGAGAGAAAAACAGACACCTACAAATTTCCTGCCTAATGACCTCTCGACAACAACACACTAAAGAGAAAACACACACACACATACCCAAATATAATGAAGCAGGCAGAGCACAAAACCCAAAATAATTAGCCAATTAAAGGTGTGAAGCAACAAAGAGTAGGCAGCATGTGCAACGTTTCAAGGTCAAACACATTTAAATGCAAATTTAAATAACTGATCAGCAAGGAGAACGTGTGCTTTAACGACCACAGACACACAAAACCATCTGCCTTCATAGAGTACACTTCCATGTATATGGTTTACAAACTGTGCAGTAAATTAGCAAGTTACTTTGATGATCAGTGTCGATACTACACATCAACATATCCATTTATCTAAAAGAGAAAAAGAGAGAAACGGAACTCAGTTGAATTACAACAAAAACATTTTGTATGGGGAAAAAAAAATACCCTTAGATCTATTCCTTTTATAGTTTGCTGGTTGATTGATTACATGTGCCACCAGAGAGAAGTTATTGATAAGTGATTTTTCAGACCAGGCACCATGCAGGAGCAGGCAGGATAAGACAAAGTGGAAGCAAAGCACATTTTAAATGCCAGGGTGTAGAAACATGGCTTCCAGAATCAATGCACCTAAAAGCGGCCTACAATATTTCTATGTCAAACCAGAGTTTTTGAGAACAAACCATTGAGCAGTTTCGACCATACACTTTGTAAAACTTCCTGCAAGTCACACTAAAATGCAAAACACACACACACACACAAAAACATGTTGATGAAAATGCTTAAAATATGTATTTCTTTTACTCTTTCCACCAAGAGCTATTAGCTTTTACTTAAAGCAAACTGAATCCTGGATGACTAATTTTTGCTTCAGTCTATCACCCATTTTTCTTTTACTCTACTTTGAAGAGCAACAAAATGAAGTTCAGTTGATGGAGTCACACTGTACACACAAATACACAAAAGTGTGTACATTGAAGCACAAAGACAAACACACACGCTTGTCTGCACTCAAGTGTGAATTCCTTGGATTTAATTAGAAGCTAATTTTGAGTCATTATACAACTGCAAACAATATGGAAATGAGCTCATAGGTTCCTGACAGTTCAGTTGACTTTGACCGGAAAGAAGCATGACAAATTGAAAAAAAAAAAGAAGTAGCTCGTTCATTAGCATGCTGTTTACTAAGCAATTATCTGACAGCTGAACGGGTGCATAAAAAAATTGAGTGAGGAAGCTTGACTGAAGATACTTGGATCCAAGGTGGCATCTTCAAAGTCTTTTCAGCACAACATTTTCATCCGCACTAATTGTCTTAAAATAATCAGGCTGCTTTATTATCATTGCAGTTATTGCCAAGTGAGATACATGCTTAAAAGAGTAGGGAGAACAATTACATAACTGTAGTCAACAAATGTGCAGCTCTGTCAGCCCACCCAGTTGGAAGTAATACTCTTGGGGGAAGAAAGTATTGCCGAAGAAAAAAAGATACTGAAAGTTAGTTACTTTCAGCATCAGTTGGCTCCTACAGTCTGGAATCAGCTCCAGTCTGAACTCAAGATGTCAGAACTGATTTCATTGGATTTATTTTGAGCGGTTCTTAAAAACAGGCAACGAGATTCTATTAAACATTGTCACTGCTTTTAAATTGTTTTACACTTGTGCATATGTATTAATTAGTTTTATTTTGTAACCAGGTTGCTGTGTATTGCAGACTTCTACCCAGGTCCCTCTTGAAAATGAGATCTAGATCTCAACGGGGTTTACCTGGTTAAATAAAGGAAATTTTAAAAAAAGTAAAAATAAAAAAATCAGAGAGATCTTTAAAAGTTAAACGAGAAAAGAATGTGTAACAAACTATTCAGAAAGAAACTGTATCTTCTAAGAAGGCATGTTGGCCGTGGATTTGACACCTTTGTTTTTCACACAGAAACATCTACCAGCTACGTGCCGCCACAACACGCATCGCCACCCATTTGTTGAGACCGGGATGATGTGAAATAAATTTTCCGGTTCGTCCGTAAAGCTACACTTACGTTAATTATCTAATGTGCAGCCGCCGGCAGTGTACAATCTATACTATCCGCTCACCTGTATAAATACACCTGCAGCGCTCGTCCCCACCATTCGCTCTGAACAAACCACCAGGCAGCAGCTCCGGGAGGAGAAAAGCTGCCGTACTCCAGGCATCGCGCCAGTCATTTTAAGGATGCATATTGGTCCCCCGAAAAACGACAAAGACCCAGACATTATCATCAATCAATAAAATCCTCCCAGGCCGAATTTGAAAACCAGACGTTATGCTGCTAAGACTTAGATTTTGTCAACAACTCAGGCGCAAGTGAGAGCGCTGTGTAGCGCAAGTAATAACCCAGCTGGAACACGGTGCGCTGAATAATAAAATATAATTTAACGAAGCTTCGAGGCAGATAAAATTTCCTCGCGGAATTTTAATAATCGAGGTTGTTTCAGCCCTAATTAGTGCTGTTGTCTTTTTTAACAGGGAACAGATACCAAGAAAGCAGAAAAAAAAAAAAAAAAAAAAAGATATATATTAAAAGATATATATATATAAAAAAATTAAAAAAAAACAAAATTATTTATAAACCGCTTACGGTGCTAGGGGGGAAAGGGGGTTG
>CAEFZX010020935.1:0-60209 GCA_903066825.1 Alfaro cultratus | reverse complement strand
AAGTCTAAACTGTCACAGAGAGTAAACACAATAAAAACATGCATTATTTATGGCATTGTTTGTTTGTTAAAATGGCACATTTCTGATGTATGAAAATTAAATACAATAGGTACTCTTTTATGGTATTGTATTAGCGATTAGGTAATGCATTCAGCAAGTACTTTTACTTTTAATACTTAAGTATTTTTAAAAGCCAGTACTTTTTGACTTTTACTCAAGTAAAAATGTTAATGTACTTTTACTTTTACTAGAGTACATTTTTGTCTGTGTATTTGTACTTTTACTTACGTACATTTTTTGAGTACTTTATACAACGCTGCCTTTTTGGCACATTGGTATGTGAGCGCCTCTAAGCCTGAATCATGGGGAGATTTCAGACAGAACTGACAGGAAATTGGCTCATCTGAGAAAAGGGACATTCTGTTTCTCATGTTGCAAATGTCTCTTCAGGGTACAAGGGAAATTTTTGTTTTTCTGGCAACACTCTTTCCTTCCAATACACATTCTGGTCAGATAGAGTCAGGGATAACCAGGCAAAATCCAGCAACACACACAATAAAAATAATTTAAAATGGGATATTAGCTTGAACTGTACCTTTATTTGGATTGTCTGTCTCATTTCATGGGTGAGAAGTGAGATGTACAGAGGTGTATTTTCAGGCAGTGTGCCTCCAACTTGATCTACTGGATCTAATTACTTCTGGCATATGTCAGTCACACTCTGCTGTTTAGAGACAAATGTAATGGTATGAGGAGTCAGCCAGAGCGAATACAGAGGTAATGGTCACAGTAAATGAGTGTGATGGAACCTTCACCCTACTGGAGAGCCACAAAACACACTCTATATTTTCTGATAGCAAGTGCACACATCAACAATGAGCACTTTCCTGTCCTGCAAGAGAGCTAAAGTCAAAGTTCTTAATTTATGTCTGAATATTGATGAATAAACACCCGATAAGTCACATTAACTCAAGTTAAGTTGTTTTGTGTAGCACATTTCAGCAACAAGGCAGTTCAAAGTGCTTTGCGTGATAGAAAACGTTATACCATCATCAATTATGAAACAAGCAATAAACATTACATTTTGTTAAATGCCATCATCAAAATCCTCAAGCAAAATACATGGAGCTGTTGCAGCATAAGTCATCCGCACAAGATCTAGCCCCAGCTCCCTGCTGAAGGACAAAAAGCTCCCGATGGCTGACGATGACTACAACTGGTTTAAGTTGTCGATATAACGCACAAAATCATAAATGTATGCTTGATATACATTGATATAGCATGATGTTGAACTTCTTCTTGAAATTTATTGGAGTTTGGCAAGTAACGTTAGGTGAGCATTACCGCCACCTAAGGAGTGTGGACCACATGAGAAAAAAAACACAAAAGAAAAAAACAAACTATATCCTATTACACAACTTACTCTGTTTAAAGAAATCCAATATAGCCTGATATCCTCTGCTTCCCAAGTCCGTTTGCAGTAAATCAAGAATATTGTAATGACGCCAACACCGCAGCTGAAGTCCCGCCAAACTGGGTTTATTAGAATGAACACGAGCTGTTATTCCTGAGGCTACAGCTCACGCCTCAACAAACTACTACTGCATTTAACCGATAGCTTCACGGCCTCATCCACACAGAACTGTCCCACTTCCCGTCCCGGTACTGCCCTCTACCGATCCCCCGCCCACATGACAGGTCTAACACATGTGGGTGGGAGCCAGCAGAGTCAGACAGGGGAAGCCCATACACTTTGCACATAACAATAAGGATCCCAACAGAACTAAAACACAGAGCCGTTACAATATATTACTGTCACTATCTCCAAGGATCCGTCTGACAACGTGAGCTGAGCTGAAACTGGAGAGCGTTCTGCCTCTCTGTTTGGTGGTTACCATGGTTACCGTCTCTGTTGACGTGAAGCTTGATGGCACAAGTTCCGTCTACCATCTGCATCTCCTTTGTGTGACATTAGAAAGCCTTGGATGCCTGATTAGGAAACTAAGCAGCAGCAGGAGCAAGTAAACACTCACACGCTGTAAATCACTTTCATTATTTGTCCAGCTTTAACATCTACGTCCCCCTGCTGTCTGGGGAGAGTTTTTCCATCGGAAATCATTAAACAAGACAACCAACCCAGACAGGATCAATATTCAGAGACTAAAACAAAACGATGCGTATCCGTGTTTCCTTCAATATTTTTTTGACGTATCGCATTAGAAAAGATTGAAGGAAACTGCAAAATTTGAAAAAAAAAATTTTTTTTTCAGATTAGTTACACTTGGGTTTCTTGCTTTTCTGAAAAAGAGCTAATTAGCTTAACGCATTTGCTGAGTAAGTTACGTCTAAAGACAGCATGTAGCTTCGCCATGCTAGTTAGCATGACAGTTACAACTTGCCTGATAGCAACATATTACCGAAAACTTCTCTGTTGTTCTGAAATGGTTCATGCTGGTTGGAAACTTCTGCTTCCTGTTTATTGCATCCATGCGTAGCATCAACATTTGACTAAACTGAACTTTTTCTAGCTTAGTTGATTCTCTCCAAATCATTAGATAGTAGAAAAAAACTAGTAGAAAAAAGTTTGCTCACAATTTGCATTTACAATTGGATGTAAACGTAGCTAACGGTCATTTATAGTTCTGTTTGGTCCATTTTAATGAAACTCCAGTTCGTTTGGGGAGGCATGAATGCTAATCGACCAAAAAACAAAACTCTGGTCTGTCCACAAACCTCGATCTCAGTTCGGCTGAAGTGAACTCTGGTGCGGTTTGAATTTATATGTGAACACCAAGCGCAGCAGAGACTGCTCCAAAGCAGGAAGTGGACTATAGCGCAGGGCATTCTGGGTAAATGAAACCAAAACCAATGTGCTAGCCTAGTGCTAGCAGGAGAAATGGTTCACGTTTTGTTTTTTACCAAAAGACAAAGAAAAACCCTAAAAACATTAAAATCTGACAATACTCCATTTTGTTTACATTTTGTAAAGTAAGAAGTTGCGCTCAGTGTTTTCCTCAGAGGATTTCATGTCGTTCTGTCCAGTGATTTTTGGTGCAGCGCCCCCACAGGCCAGGAGGGGAACAGGTTTTGGATAGTTTGACAGCGCAGTGTGAAAGAGAAGCACAGCAGCTGAAAATGTAACAAATGTGTGAGGAAAAAATGCAAAAACAAAGGAAATCAAAAGCGTACATTATAAAACCGCAGAAGCTTGAGGGTAGTAGTGTGTGCAGCTTTCTGTACTTTCCTGGTCTTTCCTGGAGGTGAAACAGAACCTCTATGTCCCAAACATTTCTGGTCTGTTTTCAGGTCCGAAGAGGAGCTGAAACCTTCCTGCTTTGTTCTGGAAGAAGACGAAGGTTTCAGCGACTGGAGTCAGAGGTTGGAGAACCGTCATGAGACGGAGGAGCAGGAAAACTGCAGGGCGAAGGAGCACAAACCGTCTGCAGCATCAGAGTCTGGAGGGTACAAACATGAGGATGAGGAGGAGGGAAGAGGAGAAGATGGAGGAAGGAGCTCTGAGGAAGATTCAACACAACTTTCAGAGAAGGTTTGTTCTCTGTAGAGTTTGTTTCATGGAGTAATCCACTTATGGAAACAAGCAAAAAGTATTTCTGAGAAAAAATGCTGCTGAGCTAAGACCAATTAATGCAGAACAGGGGCGTCACTAGGTTTTAAGGACAAGGGGGGCTTTGACCCGAGGAGGACGTCAGCAAAAGCTCCTGGCGAATATGAAATGGACAAGTTGCTTTTTTAAAATTAAATTCAGGGTAATGAAAATCTCTTCTACAACAAAATATGAATGTGAACAGTTAATCTCCATAATTAAACGGTTTTCTAGCAAACGTTGCTAAGATAATTAGCAAACTTTCATGCTTTTATCATCTTCAGTGTAATTCTAGCCATATTTTACACCAATCATCCAGACTATTATATTATGAAGCAAAGGGAATCTGATTTATGATCACATTTGAGTTAAAACTCATGTTGGGAAAAAGTGTTTTGTACAAAAGACATTTAGGCTTCAGTTTCCCTAAAGTAGGACTGATACAGAACTAATTAAAGTTCCTTTCTGCAAGACCTTCTGTTTCTGTCAGTCTAAACGTAATGTTTGTTTAGCCGCTAACTACAGAAGAAGACGTTCCTTCGTTTCTGCTCTGGCGTTTTGCAGACATCCAGCTCCCAAACTCCAGTCAGGACGTCGTACAGCTCCTCTGTCTTCCTGTCGCAGGACGCCAGGCAGCATCAGCATCCTGCAGACCGGACGTCGTACCTGGCAGCAGGGACGATAAGGACGAGGTGAAGCCCACAGCGCCCCCTACAGCAGGGGTTCCCAAACCGTGACAATGCTACAAAATATGTAAACATCAACTGTTAGAATGTTTTTTATTCACTGTTCAGGAATTATTACATTTATTTAGCATAAATGCTGCATCATAACTTCTGACTTTGGGAGAATTTTATTAAAAGATAAGATATTATGACTTTATTACCAGATAAAACAGATTTTCATCCCAGTCCTCCCCCTGGAGGCCTTTACTTTGTAAAATAATGTCATAAAGGACAAGGAGAATTTTGTTTTCTTGATTATTTCACAATAAATTAGGAAATACAACTTGGTATGATATTTAAAGATCCTTAATGAAAACATGTTTATATTTCCAAGCCTTTCATTGAGAAAACTGGTTGAAAATCGATCTATTAACAGCAGGTTTATGTAACATCCTGTCCTGTCAGACGCAACCAAACCTAACAGACGGAGTTCACGTTTGACCTGATTTGCTCCAGAGTTTTGCACAAGTTTGTTTCGAGTTTAACCAAAAGAAAAAGATATAAAACTTTAGATAACTCACAAATAATATATTAACACAGAATTCCTACATGGAAAAACTTTAAACTGTAGGAGAAATACTTTCAGTTTTTAAGATGCTGCATAAATCACTAAAAACAATATTGCAACACAAAATAAAAAAATCCCTGTCACCTAGGGGGCGCCGTATAATCCCACTCCATGTCCAAGTGTCACTTTTTATGTTTATAAATATTCACTTTATTTCCATCATAATACTTAATAGCAGCTACATAATAGCTGCTAAAATGAGTTAAAACAATGTAGAAATATGAACACACATGTGGTGACTTCTAAAATTAACATGAATTAAACTTCTGCTGAAACGATTAATCAGATTCATTTTGATTAATTGATTATTGAAATGATCGTCAACTGATTTAGTAATTGATTAATTGTTAACTGGAGAATACAGACTCAAAAAAGGTTGTTTGCAGAAAGAACAACAGAGTCAAAGCAGATATTTAGCCAAAACTGACCAAATACACACATTTACACACATTTTGCATTTAAAATAAAAAAAAATCTTAAATCTGAAAGTATGTTCCACCCAAACTTCCTATGAATCACCTTTTGATATCCAATTATTACTCAGTTAGTCCAAAACAATCAACAGATCAACTCTTCACTGTACTGTTAAGTTGAGCTTTTCACATGCTGATGTTAGAAATATCCTACGAATGATTAAGTGTCCACTAAAGGAATGCTTGGTTGTTGCATTTCAGGCAACAAAATGTTGTTTTGTTGTTGTTTTTTCAGATTTATAGAAGGAATTGAATTATTTGTTTATTTGCATATTTTAATGTGATTCTAATACTAAAAAATGTTCAGAATATGCCAATTTTTCATCTGATTAATCAGTTAATTAGAATAATCAATTTCTAAAATAATTGTTAGTTTCAGCCTTAAATTATAGAACAAAGTGTCACAACTCCATTAAAGTGAGGTAGACTTGAGAATCCAATAAATCCTTCCTAAAGCACTTGTGATATTTCAGTAAAATATTTTTGCTTCTATGCCAGAAACTTCGACCAGAGTGGAGGAGCTCACCGGCCGGAAGTGGATGAGGAGCAGAAGACGCAGGAGGAGGACGAGCGAGAGGTGAAAACAATCCTGCAGATGCAGCGACAGATTTCAGCTGATGAAGAAATTCAGGAGGAGGAAGAAGAGCGAAGCTCCACAGGTGGAAACGGGGGAGAAATCCACAGCAGGAAGCAGCCGACACACAGGCCAGCAGAGGAGGAGGAAGAACACAAAATGAAAGACAAGGTTTGCAAAAATGCTTCTGGATTAATCCTGTTATTAAGCAAAAGCTAAAGGCGAATACTGGATGCTCAGTATTCACTAAAACATCCCAAAATAAATTCAGCTAATTTAGATTCTGTTTTAATGTTTGCAACCATTTTATATTTTATCTTTCTGTAAATTATTCACATCAGATTTGATCTTCTTTCTTTGTTTTTATTTTTGCTCTGGGCCTGTGTGTGTACACATCTGCCTCACAGAACCAGGTGTAGTTCACACTCCGACCACTAGGTGATGACAAAGCGCTTCTAACAGGATTCTAATAGTTCTCACATTGAGTTGATACTAAACAAAACTGGTATGAAGCTGATTAGCATCAATTATCCACTAAGAGAAAATATCAACAATTCTGTCAGAATTCACGCAGATTAGTAATTCCTGGTAATCCTCTCACTGGACGATTTATTCTGATGAACATAACCAACAGCACTCCCTTTTCTCAAAACATGATGATGGTTTTATCATTTATTGACAGTTGTTGTGGGAAATGCAGGTTAAGGAAAACTGCTGAAACATTTATTGTTTACTTATAGTTGAAGATTAAATTAAAGTTTTCTCATTATAAAATCTGCTTTAACCCTAAAAAAAATCACTTTAAAATGCCCCACATGTTGTGGATGGAAGAGGTTAAAATAATAAAATACTCCGTGTTTCATTTTGCTCAGACACTGGTAAAGAAAATGTGTAAAATTAGATGTTATACTTACAGGAAAATTTTCTCATGTTACAAATGAAATGAGCTACTAGTGGAACTAGAACTTTTTCATCAACTTCAAGGAATTGTTGACTTAAAACAAAAGCCTATATCTGACTGAAAAGTTACTTTTAAGTTAGTTTTTTATTAGTCCAAGTGTAGTAAGATATTTACAGAAAAAACTTGACCAAAAATACTTGGATAGAGTTTGTCTTTTTGCAGCGTAGATAAGAAATTTGGGTTTGAATTTGACTCTGTTAGTTGGGTCACACATTTCCATAGTTGCCCTCCTCTCTGTCTTTAGTTTCATAAAGGACTCAAACACATGTGGGCCTTTTCTAATAAGCTACAGTCTGGCTTCAAGGTTGAAAGCAATAAAATTGGAAGAATGTTGCTTTGGCTCACAGAGAGCTGAAATGAAATGTTACCTGACGAAAGCAGCGATGATGTCAGATCCCAGACCAAATTCCAGTTTTTACCAGCAGCTCGTTTCCTGTTAGTCATTAGTCTTCTGCCCAACAACGCAGAGCACAAAAGCCATGCAAAAAGCGCAGATGCACATAATCACAGGTGAAATCCTCTCAGAAGAGCATCTTTCTGTTTCAGCGATCAGAGGAGAGTGAGAGAAGACGGGTTGAGGTGAGCCATAACAGCGAAGGCGAGGAGTCGTTAAACTGCTACGGCCCCATGAGTCCAACATTCAAGGTAACCAGTAAAAACACAGGTTTTCTGCTCTGCACATCTGTTCTGCTTATTTTTGGCTGCATCTCCTAAACAGAAACTGCTTTGATGAGACAAAGTGACGTTCAAAATGCTTAAACATCTTTTTTCTTCTTCTGCTTGCAGAAACTCCTCATACAATTCTACCCAGTAAGTAAAAATAAATTAAAAAACCAACCCAATTTTATTTCTCTGACCAAAAGTTTGTTTTATTATTTTAAAGTTTTTGGCAACCAACATGCCTTAGTTTTTTATTTTTTTTATTTTTCTCATAAAGGAAGTGGAATAAATGAGAAACATAATCACATCAGTGTTAGTTTTTCTTTTTGTTAATTTTTCTGAATTTGTGAAAGAACAAAGGTTTGTTTGCAGTCCTAATGTTAGTCAAGGTAATTGTATTGGTGTAGTGCCTCTTGTGGTGAAGAGCAGTATTACAAAAATAAACTAAAACGTGTTTGGGGTTTTTTTCACAGCTGAAGGAGTTTTTTCTCTTAAGAAAATTTGTTACTAGGTAGATTAAGTTTCTTGTCGAGTTTTTTACTATTATTTTTAATTTATTTATTGTTTAAAATAAAAACTATTAAATTAGAAAATTACATGAGAGTTTATTCCAGAGGGGAAAACAGATACATGATATGAAAAAAAACTTCCAACCAATTGTAAGACGATTTCAAAACTTTTTGTTTTACATTATTTGCCCTTCAGGGCTTCCGTACTTCATTGTGTCCTCATTGTTCTTTAAGAAAAAAAAAAAAGCAATCTAAATGAACTGAAAATGGTGTGAATTGAACACAAGTTGCATCCACAGCAGCAGATGAGAATCTGATCGAGTTTTTAAGAAATAGGGAAAGAAAAAAATGTTACAAAACAATCTTTAAACATGAAATGAGATTTAAAAATCTGTCTCATTATGTTGCATCTCAGCTCTTTGTGTCTCTCATCAGGACGAGGTGAACAGTCGAGTCTCACCGGATGGAAAATGTTCGGTGAGTTCACGCCTTGTTCACGTCGACATGACAGAAAAAATCAATCTTTTGTCTTTGAGCAACTGCTTGGAAAAGACTCTAAATCAAGAAGCTTTCCATATATGCATCTTTAGGTTTTTAGAAATTTAGATCCATAGTTTATATGAACATACAAATAAACATTACAGGTATCAAAATGTGGTAAAAACACAATTTTTAAGCATTTAAACCAGTGATTCTCATGTCTTCTTTGTTTTTTCCTCAGATAACAGAGAGGACTGAGTCTCTCAGAAGAAGGTAAGTCCAACTTAGAAAATACTATTGATGCTATTATATATTTAAAATGTTGGCAAATTACCTGGATTTATAATCGTGAATTCATTATATTCGTTTTCTTTAAAGAACAAATGTTTCCACTGCTCAATAGTTCATCAATGCTCATTAATCTGTGCACATTTATCTTTTTATTCTTCATTTTGAAGCACCAGCAACATAAAGAAGACGTCGCCACAGCTTTCTGTTTCTAAGATTGATAAGCGATTGGAGGAATACACACATGCTCTTGAGGTAAAACCATGTCTGCTTTTGTTTTTTTAATTATTTAGAGATACTGTTTAATTTAAACTTCCTGATTTCAAGCAATAAATTATTCACATAGTCATATATTAACCAATATTTCTATTTTATAAGAACAGTATCTAGTTTTTAAAAAAAATTGTCTCAGTTGAACAAATTTATTCTCAGTTATAAAAACAGGATTTGGCTCACTTTCTTTCAAAACGTTTGCTATACAGTATTTTTTTTATTTATTTTTTTAACCTTGATTAAAATTAATAAACAAACTTGTATTATTCTTGATCTGCAGCTGGGGGCCACAAGAAATCAGCTGCAGGGCCACAAATGTCACCAGTGGCACAATTTGACACCCCTGGTCTAAAGTGCATGAATATCTCAACTTTTTCAATATTTTTATGGAGCTAAATTGGGGCCATAAACTTTGTTCAAAATAAAATGAAATTGAAAATGAAAAAAAAATTTGTAACTGAAAAGAAATTTAACTGAAAATATGTTCTAAGCTGCTTTTCAGTTTCTTTTTTTTTTTTTCTTTTAACCAACTTATGGCCGTGATTTAGCTCCATAATCTGCTTGCTTTTCTGAAGATTTCCTCAAAGGAAGGAAGGTCGAGCTGTCAGGCGCTGACCGACCTCACGAGCCCCACTGAACCGGTCGCATCGAAGAAGAATCTGTTTGAAGCCGGAGACGCCTGGAACCAAAACATCGTCTCAGCCGCTGCATCCAAGGTCAGGACCAAAATGATCCGCCGTTGAACTCTGTGCTTTTCAAAGAAAAGAGTTTCTGGAGATTTCTGAGGCATCTTATTGTTGTAGATTTTTTCAAAAAGTCGTTTTCTACATCTGTTCCAGGAAGCAGACGGTTTAAAAGTTGGCGTGGCCGATCTGATCAACCAGTGGGTAAAAGGAGGCGAAGACGGAAGCAGGAGCGGCTCACCGACAAAACCAGCAGTAAATTAGAGCTTCTTTTTTATTTCAAGCATAATATCAGCTTCTGACCTTTACCTTTTTTCAGTTTGGCTCAATAAATTCAAAACAATGGTCAGCAATTTAGGATTCAAATTTCAGAAAAAAAAATTGCAACAGCTTTCTTGTGTTAGATCTGAAGGAAATGTGGGACTTAATGAAGAAATCACACTGCAAAAACAAAAAACATTGCCAAGTATTTTTGCTTAGTTTCTATACAAATATCTTGGTTCACTTGAAATGAAACCAAACTGATTTAAAAGTAACTTTTCAATGAGATATAGGAGTTTAAGTTAATAAATCCTTAATATTGAGGAAAAAGTGCTTCTTAAACTGGTAGATTTTTTTTCACTTATGAAAACAATATTTTGTTTAAAGAAGAATCTGTTTGAAGCCGGACAGATTCCTTTTTGAATTACTAACTTAAAACAATTTTCTAAATCTTGCTTAAAAGTTACTTGTAAATTAAGATATTTACACTAGAAACTAAACCGAAATACTTTGTAAGATTTTGTGTGTTTTTCAGGTTTGGAAGAAATACGGTCAAGAGAAAACCATTTCCTGAAAATAAAAAGTTCATCACAGTCTGAACATTAGAAGAATTAAAAATTAAGATTCTCTGAAAGCGGACAGTCGCTGGTAATCCCCGGATATAAACTCCACATGTCTGCAACTTTCTACAAGCTGCTCCTTGGCGTATTTATGGGCATTTCTGTTTTCCAAGTCTGTAGTTGCAGGTTGAGGAATTTATTACAACATGCCTTTTGCCAACAGTCAAACAACTGACAACACTCTTCTTCAGATGTTCGACATCTGTATTTACCTCTAAAGGCTTGAGGTATTGTTCATCATGCTCAAAGTGGCTCGACTGGAAGCGTGGAGCTTCTCCTGCCAGGAGGGTTTAAACTAGAAGATGAAAACAGCTTCATCTTCGAATCCTCTTGTCACGTTGATTTATCCGAAAGCTGTCTTATTCACTGCCTCATGTCTCCACATCTGGTGTCAATCAGACACAGTCTGTCAGAAGTTTGGCAGTTCATTCAGACAAAGATGGCTAAACTTTGTTTGTGATTCTGCCTGGTTTTAGGAAATTAGACCTGGCGGGGTTTTAAACAAGAAGAATTTATGGGAAAGCCTCGGTGACACATTACCTTCAACAAGAGACGGAAAGGTAGTCAGCAACACCGCTGAATTTCTCTTCATCACATTCATTTACGTGTTCATTTTTAAACCGGCAGCCAGAAACTTTCACCTGGGATAATCTAACATCTGGCACACATCTGTTATTTTATAATGTCTAGGACTGGACTGTAAATCAATAACAATAGACACACTATTAATATCAATAGATAATTCAATATTTAATATATAGAAAATTAACTGAACTCTGATCCAGAACCACACAGCATTCTGGGAGATGTAGGCAAAAGATACACTTTAGCTTCCCAACCACTAGTCTAGATGTGTGGAATCAGCTAAGGCTGCGTTCACACTGCAGCCTGAAGTGGCCCAGTTCTAATTTTTTGTCAAATCGGATTTTTTTTAATTTTTGTTGTGCCCTTTCACACTGAATGTGATCTCCAGTGAGAACAGGCAACCGACCTGAAAGTGTCCCGCATGGGCAGTAGAGGGCGCAATAACATCAGCGTTCTCAGTGTTTTGCCAACCGCCATAAAAAGAAAAAGTGCTCGGTGTTTGCGGAAGTTAGCATGGATGCTAACGGTGGAGCATAGCTTACACATTTGAAGTTGTTGTCCGACCGGAGCCAGCATATTAATCCTCATTATAGTCCGTCATGGTTGTTGTTTTTCTTCCCGCTTTCCAGGACGCAGAATAGTGGAGTACCAGCTACGTTCAGGTCGGATGAATGCGAGCTGGACGTTAGGTCACATTTGAATCGGATGCGTATCGGAAGAATCCGACTTGTGTTGTTCAGACTGTCATGAAAAGATCGGATACAGGTCACAGAATTGGGTCACTTCAGGCTGCTAGGTAACTCTTTTGGTTACCTAGCAACTCATTCATTCTTTGGTTACCAAGCAACAGCCTGCGCAGCAGCAGTTTATGATTTTGCCACAATGCCTCTTGACTGTTTAAAAATAAAAAACAAATCCGTGGAGAAAAAACTGTAACAGGAAAGACCACACCACCAGTTTGCATTTAAAACAAAAACAACTAATCAATAATTATCAATATCAACTGATACAAAACGTTTATATTGCTTTTCATCCGTATTGTACAGCTTTACTAATGGCTAATGCATTTGTAAATTATTTTTATGCTAATTTTTAACTTTGCTTTCAAAAATATCCTAGCTAAGCCATTTAATTTGGCTTTAATTTCATTATTTTTCCCTTAGTAAAGTTTAACACACAAAACATGTCTATAAAGTAGCAGTGCTATAAGAAAAGTTTTAGATAAATCTCTGAACATACAGTGCAGGTGTCTATGAAATGCACCTTATTAATACTGTTTTCTCATTCATTTCAGGAAAACTCTACCAAGAGGTATAAATATGTGGTAACGGGTCACGGCAAGTATGCAAAGGTTTCTGGTAACGGCTGCAGTGAAGATGTAAGCTGCCAGGCAGGTGAGAAGTGTCCTTAAATGGTTGATAACAAATTATGAATTGATTTAATCTAATTTAATGTTCACAATTTTATCTATATTTGTATCCTTTTGTGTTGCTTCTTGTTATGTTTTTGTATGAAAGTAGCTTTCTATGTTTTTCATACTGATAAAGATATATTTTAGTAAGTGTAGTTGTGACAAAATGGGTGTTTCAAAAAAGAACAAAATCTGTCTCATTATTTTGGCATTTTGCAAGCAGAAATGCATTTATATTAATATCTATACATATAAATAAATGAAACAGCTAAAAATGTTCAATTAAAGGATCATATAACTTTTATTACAGGCAATATAATAAAAGAAGACAAACAGACAAGTAGATTTGCTCTTTATATATTCTAAAAAAAATCAGACAGTTTACAAGAGAGCATTAAACACTGGTGTAATAAACAGGGCTTTGCTCATTTGACATTTTCTTTACCATCACCAAGAAAACTACTTCATGATCATCTTTTCTACAGAGTTTTTATTGAAGAAGGTTTTAGAGACAATGGGGTTAATATGGCTAAATAAAAAACTGTGCTTTCAAACATCTTCAACATTTATCCATACTTTTTCTTAAAAATCTTTTTCCATCTTCTTGAGCTTTCTTACAGTCACACTCTTCATTACCATCTTCTTCATCCTAACTCGTCTTGTTTAACTTTACATCCTGGCTACTATTTCAACCAGTGGTGGCTGGTGGTGATAGCTCCCTTACTTAGCTAGCTTAAACCACAAGATTGAATAATTCTGTTTATATGGGGATAATATATAAAGTTACAGTAAAAAAGGTGAAAAAAATATTTTTTTACATATGAACATGTTTCTAAAGTAAATTTCTGCACCAAAAATACACCCTCATACAACTTGTATGAGGCTAATGGTTAAACT
Organism: Alfaro cultratus; assembly: GCA_903066825.1. Taxonomy (NCBI): domain Eukaryota; kingdom Metazoa; phylum Chordata; class Actinopteri; order Cyprinodontiformes; family Poeciliidae; genus Alfaro; species Alfaro cultratus. The sequence goes on along the minus strand of CAEFZX010020935.1, from coordinate 46,637 downwards.
GCTAACAGGCTAATGCCTGCTAGCAGAAATAGCTTCATTATAATCCATCTGAAGCTCCTTTCAGCTCTAAAGTTGTTGCTGTGCTAGCTCCAACAGCTTTTTAAAAATCTATTTTCAATTTCTAGCTTTATATTTAATGCCAGTCTATTAAAGTTTAGAACGTTTCAAGTTCTGTGACATCTAGCAAGGCTAATACGACCCAAGTACCTGTTCTGGCCCATTTCATTGCCTTTTCCTTTCAGAAACCTACAGTTATTGTGACCACTCATTTCAACTTCCTTCGTCTTAGTTTCCTTCTTTCACAAACATTCTATCCTGTTAATCCAGGAATGTAAAAGCCCTTTTTATCACAGCAAATAAAATCTGCCTGTCTACAACACACTTAAAACTTATTTACTTTAGAAAAATAGAAAAATGGAGCATGACAATTTGTCTACAATTTACGCATTCCAAATAATATCTATGGCACCATTAACAGAAAACAGAATCTACCTATAAAAACTACAGAATAAATGTTTTTTCTTATGTTTTACTCTCACCCAAATTTCATCCTTATTGAATTTGTATTAAAAGTGCAAAAATGTTGTGTACGTAATCTAACCTTTTGCAGTAGATGCAACAATTTTTTTTGACTTGTTGGCATTCTTCAGACAAAATTTTAAAAATCACCAGATATGAAACAAGTATTTGAAAAGTGATGATTACATTTTTAAAGTATTATTTTCCCCTCGGTATAGATGCACTTACTACATACAACAGTTTTGATTTAGTAAAATCAGATATCCAACTATTTTAGCTGATATTTCTGAAATATTCTTTCCTCTGTAAGCCCTTCTGAATTTTAATTTTATGGTAAATCACCCATAGGATAAATCACATCATCCATCAGCCTCATCAGTTACATCAGTGTTTTTAGTCGGACCGAATCCTTTCGCCGTTCTGTTGAAATCTTTACGTTCTTCTTCCTGAGACTTGCGTTTTATCAGCCCTATTTCAAAAGCTGCTGCTATTTTACTCAGTGGCTTTTCTGCTGCTTCCTTCAGCTTCCTGGCATTAAACCGAGGGCTGTACAGTAAAACTGGCAGCCGGTTGACAAACGATGGCAGCGCTGCCTGATCGTCTTTGGAGGCCTTTTTTGTTTCTGAATCTTTCTTGTTGGAATTGATTTGGTGCATGATTTTTTCTTTGGTAGAGAACATTTGGAAGAGGAGTGCATCCCACATCTTTAGTGCCTTGGGTCCTTCTTTGTTCTGAATAACTTCCTGGTTCATATCCTGGTCAGCAGGCGGCATGTCCATCATGTTATCGGTTATTCCGTCACTTCCAATAGGAGTGACCAGAGGTTTGTCCACGGGATCAGGAAATTTGGGTTCCTCTGACTCAACAACCATGTGCTTTTTTAGCCTTGTCCACCCACTGAGCTTCCCCTTAAGGCCTTTTAGCTTCGGAGTTGGTTTTTGCTCAGTGGATGAACTTGATGTTCCCTCTGCTTCCGACTTTTTCTCAGTAGCTGAAGATGCAGTTGATGTCGTTGACTTCATGAAGGATTTGACTGCTGGCGTTTCCTTGGGTGTACTTAGGGCCTTCAGAATGTCCTTGCCTTTGAGTCCAGTTTTTAGCTGAGATGGCGGTGATGTTCCTCTGTTTGGAGATGGAGCTTTTACTGAGACTGAGGCCTGAGGCAGAGAGGCAGGAGTGGCAGAATCAATCACAGCATCTTTTACTATGGACGGTTTCATGACAGTGTCTGCTGCTGGCTGTTCAAGGGAAGCATTCTCTACTGCTTTCTCATTATTCAAGTGCGAACTAGACTGGATTGAATTGGCGAGAGGCTTTGAAGGCTCTGGCTTTACTAATGAGGGTTTCGTTTCTGCCACGGCAGAGGAAGGTCTTGATTCTACCAGCTGAATCGACGGTTTTGTTTTTAAAAATGATGCAATGTTCAAATCTGAGTCACTGGCCATGCTAGTTTTAGTAATTAGAGAGGAGAGAGTTTCTTCTCGGTTTGAAAATTGGTTTGTTTTCATGTTTTCCGGTGGGGAAATTAGTTTTATCTCATTGACCGAAGAGTCATTTGGTGGAGACGTTTTAGTTTCTGGTTTTAAGATACTTTCTTTGACTGACTTCTCATGCTGCTGAACCACACTGTTTGGTGTAATATTTTGAAAAGGCGTACTGGGTGAGTGTTTCAGTTGGTTTATAGTGGTTGGGGAAGGGTGTGTGTTTGCTGAACTGTCCAAAGTAACAGGACTTTGAAAGGACTGGGGTAAAGTAGGAGTGTACGTTTGTATTGGTGTGTAACTCACCCTTGGCTCAAGTAATGGAGAAGCTCTTATTGCTGCCCATGGTTTATTTGTAATTGGAGGACTATATGGGACTTTGAAATCTTTGATAGCTTCTTTGAGAGGTTGGATGATTTTAGTAGAGTGTTCATTTAAGACAGCATATGGAAAGGACTGAGGATTCTCATTTGGGGCATTGGTTTGGGATATTGTTGGGAGTTGATTAGCATTACTAAACTGTTGAGATGTATTTACTGGCAAAGATATTCGATTGGGCTTTACAAGTTGAGTGTTTTCACTTAAGCCAAATATGTTAGTCTCAATTTGACCTGATGCAAAGGACATCTGCGCTTTCATTGCGGGTGTTGAAGAATTTTTAGTTTTTGACGATGGACTTGCTAAGCATTTAGGATCCATAACTGGCTCAATAACAGCATAATTTTCCTTTACTGTAGTTTTAATAATTTGGTGCATGGGTACTTCTACGGATCTGTTCACATGCTGAAGATTTGGAGACACGTTTCCCTCAAGAGGCCCAATAACTGATTTCTCATTCATTGAAGATTTTGACGCAAAATGATTATCTAATCTGTCCGATTTTATCTGTGGACTTTTTGGTGGGATTTGCCTCATTGTGGGGCTGGAGGGAACCATAGTTTTACTAGGCTGCTGAACATTAAGCGCTGGTTTAACAATCACTGCTGACTCTGCTAATGTTGTTAAAGATGCTTCCATGTGAAGCATGTTTGGAATTGTGTTTTCAGTTGTGAGAATATTATCAACATTGCTGCGGAAACCAACATTTGATTGGGCTGTCAAGTGCAGAGTAGCTCCATTTTGTGCAGATAAACTTGTGTTTGCAGGTATTTTATTGGATAACTTACATTCACTTATTGGCATACTCATGTTCCCTATCTCCTTTGGTGCAAAGCTTTCTGCTTTGGTGTTTGCTAAAGAAAAATATGGATTCCCTTGAGTGTTTAGACTGTTCTTTGTAGTTTGTGTATACATTTCTGTAGGTGTAAATGAAGTTGCATGGAGAGTTTCTGCTTGCATGGCTTGACTTGGGAAATGCCACCCCATGTTATTTTGTGCTTTTATAGGTACATTCGCAGGTTTCATTATTAGCTTTTCTAGCTCTTTCATTGGTACATGTGGATGGTTTGCGTTGGTTGTAGCTCCAAGTGTGGTGTGGGTTTTTGTTTCTGTGGTAGCTTTACTTGGTAAAATATTTGGATTCAAAAAATTAGATGGGAGTGAATTGAAGTTGTTTTTTAGAGCTTGGTGATTTGTACAAACTTGAGTTTCTGTACTGTGTGGATGCATAATTCTTGTGCTTGTTTTTGGTGAGGATACTGTGCAGATATCGTACTGGCCAGAGCAAACAGAGGCTGTCACAGGCTCATGAGGAAGCATCAGTCCTCTGGCAGGGATAAGAGGCTCTTTGGGTATTTTTTCATGAGTGTGCTCTGTATTTGCAGGTGTAGATGACAAGGTGTTCCCCATATTTGTTTTATTTGGTAGAGTAATGCTTTTGCTTGCCTTAATTTGGCATTTGAACTCAGCATCGTTTCTGTCTTGAATACCTTCCTTTGTTTTACTAGACAGCTGGATTTCTGAGACCAGTTCAGTAGATTCTTTACCTGAAATAGCTCTGCTATTTATAACTTGACTTTCTGGGAATTTACTCTGTACCTGGGCTATAGAGTTTGGAAACACTTTTGTTTCACAGTCTGCTGGATTTGTTATAAACATGGCAGCTGGTTGAACATTTATATTATTGAGTAATGATGGATTGACTTTAGTAGGATTTATTTCCGTTGTTCCTAATTGTTCATTTATATTTGTAACATTAGACACTGCAATGCAGATTTTATCAGGCAAAAAATTAGTTTGATCAAGATTTGATGGTTTGAGGAGAACATCTACTCCTTTTGGTTTAGGTTGTGATTCTGCATTTAAATCTTTGACCAAAGGTGAGGAGTAAATGCCTGTTTTTTGCCCTGCCTCTACTGAAAACTGCACCAGACCTTTTGTGTGTACCTCACCTGCTTTAGGTATTGGTATTGAAGCCTCTGAGTATGAGGCTTTAGTTGTGGATGCATCACTTGTGGATTGCAGCATTGATTTCTGTGCCAATCCAAAGGGAAAGTTGGGTTCTATTGTTTCCACTGCAGATGTTTTTACTGACTCTATCCCAACATCCTGAGTTCCAGTCCAACTTTCCTCTGTGATATCATCCTTGCAGTGTGTAAAAATCCCTTCCTCTGGAACTTCTGAGTGGGATGACTGTTCTTTGTGACCCACAGAAGTTAGGTCCTCGAGTCCATTGAAATGTTTTTCTTGCTTTGAGACACCTGAGTCCTCTAGAGTTTTGTCTGTATGGGTGATGTCAGAGTTTTCATCAGTGGCAAGATCCGCAGCACTGCCATGCGAAAGGCCTGTCCTTATTCCACCATAGGCAGCATACTCAACTGGAGTTAGTCCGTAATATGTAGAACGGGATTTGGGCTTCGAGCTTGCTAATGACATTTGTGTCTCCAAAAGTGAGGTCAAAGACTTGCGTGCCTCCACTACAGGAGGACGATAGGTGGAGAACACTGGGCTTTGACTTTGTGACCCTTGCATTGAAATCAAAGGTGTAGGACTGAGATTTTTTGGTACAGAAAGAAATGATGGCACCTTTGGCAGAGGTGAAGCTTTGCTTTTTGCAACCTGGTCTGTGTTGGGGTTGACAAACTGTGTTACTGCAGGTCTAACCACAGAAAATTCATGCATATTCATATTCTCTCTGTGGTGTGACTCACAAGTGACCAAACTTAGATTCATCGTACTCTTCCGTGTACTGGGAATTTCTATCTCCCTATACATGTTTTGTTGTTTGATGAAAGTTTGGTTATTGTCATCAGTTTGCTTTTGTGCTTCAGTCGCAGCTGAAGGTTTACCCAAAGACCAAGCTGGAATTGCTGAATTGTCTCTAAGTGCCTCTTTCTTAATAACTGGTGCTTGTAAATCCTGGAAGGAGTTGAAAGTAGGGTTCACAGTGGATGTAAGTGGGTTGGGTTTTGATGTTTCAAAAATAGGAGATGATATTTGAGCTGGTGTGTAAGCCAAAGGCAAAGGTCTCACACTCTGGATCCAAGGTGAAGACAGTTCCTGATCAGCATTTACTGATGGCACAGAGGCTTTCTGACTGAATCCTCCAGATAAAGAGGCTCCTTGGTGGGCTACGTTCATCACTGTGAGATCCTGGACAGAGTGAGGTTTGGATATCTCATAAAATGTGGCCTTAGATGTATAGATTTTAGCTGGCATGGCTTCAATCTTTGGCTCTTGCACTGCATCGACAAGAGATATTTTAGAGGCAGTTATCTCAGAAGACATCTGCCGAAGAGCACTGTTGCCAATGCAGGCTATGTTAGCTCTAGTTAATGTCTGTCTCTGAAAGTCATCCTTTACATTAGTGTTTGTCTCCCTCTGGCTGGGAATGAATGGCTGTGTATGAGTGTTTGAAACTGATAGGGTCACCGGAGCAGGAGAAAGACCTGCAACGTGAGAAGGCGTTAGGTCAATGCCGGAGTTGGCGGCACCAGTGGACAGGGTCAGGCTGTGGGTTGATATTTTTGGGCTGCACTGCAAAATGGCAACTGGTGAGACTGTTGTGACTGACCCATGGGAATTTGATGTCATGTTGAAAGCTGGGGGAAAACGTGGTGCAGAAACCTGCTGCCATGCTGCTGAAGATGTCAAAGGTGGAACTATGAAGGGAGAAGCATCATCAAATAGGAAAGAGGAGCACTCGTACAGCGGAGCCACTTGCGCTTCAGAGATCCTGAACCCAGCTGGGTGGGGTGGAGGGTGAAAGCTATTGGTTTGTCCATTGAGACTGCCCTGAGGATGAGGGAATGCAGGTACAGAGTGATCGTAGAACGAACCAAAGGGATAACCGGAGACAGAGGGGTCAGCAACGTAAAGTGACTCTGGTGTCCTTGGTGGGCTGCACTGGTCGCTGTGCTCTAGGTCTGTGCTGGCTTCATTGACAGGCGATAAACAGGAGCGGAAGGGGATGGGCGTCTGAGAGAGGCTGCCTTTTTTCTTGGCTCTCTTCTTCTTAAGTTTCTGAAGCCTTGCATTGTCTTTGCCTGGCTTTGGCAGTAGAGGGGGAGGGTACTGCTGCGAAAGGTCTGTCTCCAGTCCATTAGTGTAACACACTTCCATCAGCATTGCACGTTCCTACCAGAGAAATGGAACATAACAACAGAGACTCACTGAGAAACGAGAAATAGTTATACCACTGAATAATCCACTTCCATACTCATCTATAAGGAAGAAGATTAGGACCACTAGGGGAAAAAAGATTTTTAACTTTTTTCTGAGAATCTTGACTTTTTTCTGGGAATTTAGACTTTAATCTTCTTTGGTTTTCTGAAAGTCAGAATTCTGAAACAAAAGTCAGAATTTTCATTTTGATCTCAGAATTCCAACTTTTTTCTCAGAATTTTGACTTTTCCTCTGAGATCAAAAGTCAGAATTCTGAAATTGAAGTCAGAATTAGGACTTTTTTCTGACAATTCGAGCATTGATTTCCAAATTCTGACTTTTTAAAAAAAGTCAGAATTCTCTCTTTTTCTTAGAATTTGAAGTTTGATTTTTCTGATATCAAAAGCCAGAATTCAGAGAAAAAAGTTAAAATTCTAACTTTAATCTCACATTTCTGACATTTTTTCCTCAGAAATCAAAAGTCAGAATTATTTTTTTTCCAGTGGCCGTAATCCTTTTCCGTACATCTGTTTGTTTGATGTGAACTAAAATTGTTTAGTAGATTAGTATAAATTACATTAATGTCTTTTTTTCTCCCGTCTTTCATAGCTGAACATCTCTTTGAAGATTTGTGAAACTCCTCTTTGGAATATTGGACAACAAGCCACTATCTCTTCACCATTTTCTTGTTGTTGGGCTATAATCTGGAAAAATACCAAAATCCTTCTTTTGCTTTGGGACTGATATCTTTCTGTACTTATTTTATCTTTGAATACAATCAAATTAATCTGAATAAAGTACTTTTTAGCGTTTATTAGTTTCTTTATCCCTCCTCTGTCAAACATTTGTTTATTATTTATCACGAGGTATAATCGTTCTTCTTTACTGTGCTCCCAGTATAGTATTCAGCTGCTTACTGGTTTTACTGGTATAACCCCTGTCATGGCTTGGAGACAAGTTGGCCACTGAGAACTGAGATCTTATAACACCAGATTCATTTCCAGGCTCAAAAGATCTTAATTGGGTCCTGAAAATGATGCACAGTTACAAGATGCATGTGAATTAGAAATAGAATGACATTTAAAGATGTTTCTTAATGTAGGTCAGCTTTGAAATGATGACAGGCTATTTCTCAGATAGTCTTCTTATGAAGATGGTCATGGTTTAAAAATTACCTCTGCAATAAATAGAAGTAAACCTCAAGTAAGACGGTTGAAAACTACAGGAGGGTGACTGAGTTTATCCAGCAAGGATGGTGTATCCAAGTAACGGAGGCTTTAAATTAATTCACTGCTCAGTTTGAGTACATAAACAAAGAAGTTGAACAATGAACAGACTGAATATTCTCACATGGTTTTGGATCTCTTGGAGTTCCTGTAAAAAAGAAACCAAGCAACCTTCAACGGTTATAAGTTAACAAACTCAACTTTGGACCAAAGTAAACAAACTATATGTGCAAAAAGTTTTCTAAAGTTCCGTAAAAATCTGAAAACTTCATGAAAGTATGAACTGTAAGATTTAGAAAGTAGCGTGAATTCTTGTTAAGTACCAGAAAGTAAACACTAATGTGGAAATTTTGTGCACATTTAAACCCCTAATAGTAACAAATGCGTTACTAATAGGGGTTTAAACCTAATAGTAACATAGGTTTAAACCCTTCATGTAATAACATTACTACCTGTAATGTTACTGCCGCCAACATTACCAGCAGTCATTTTGCTGGCAAATTATAGAAATGAACCTCAAAGTTCCAGAGTATAAACTCTAATAGATCCTGGAAAGTATTTGCTTTCCTGGTATGTGTTAGTTGCACCAACATAATCTGTAAATTCCAGATTAAGTCTTCAAATTAACTTGAAATAGCCCAAAAGTTAAATAACCTGCACTTTGTGCTCAAATACTTGGCAAGTGAGTATTATGACCATATTTGTAGGCGTAGTAGGTGATTAGTGTGTGTCTAATGAGTGAGGAGGTAGAGCATAATTATTAGGTAGTTTATCCTCTTTTGGCAAAATGGAACAAAAAAAGATTTAATTGACCAAAAGTCTATTAAAGGGCTGCATCATTCTTGAAATTGCCCAGATATTGGAGCATGATCACAGAATTATCAAATGTTTTGTTGTACATAAACAAGAAACGTGTTGAGAAAAATAAAAACCCAAATTAACTGCCAAGGATTTGAGAAGAATCCAGCGTTAAGGTGCCATGAACTCATTATCTTCAAGTTCTTTCATATTCCACAGATGCAAGATGTTGTATGTAGAAGAACAAGATGTTCATGATCAGAGACATGGCCAAGATAAGGGAGGCTAAAACCTGACACATAAATTGAAACATTTCACTGGGCCAGGAAATATGTGGACACAGATTTTTCAGAGGTTTTATAGACTGATGAAATGAGAGTTTCTCTTAATGGAGCAGATGGATGGCACCATGGGTGGATCGGTAACTGGCACAGAGCTCTACTCTGAGTCTGATGCCAACAAGGTGGGAGTGGGGTGCTAGTGTATTACAAAATACATTAAAGATCTGTTGCTGTATCAACCTGCCAGACCTCTCAGGTCTGCATCCCCAGAACCAGAACATGGAGAAGCAACTTTCAGCTTCATGCAACACAAATCTGGAACAAATGTCCAGAAAACTGGAAAACAGCCGAAACACTGAGTCCCTTTCAATCAAGGCTAAAAGTCCACCTGTTTAGAGTTGCTTTTGAACCAAGTGGAACATTGACAAACATATTTGATGTATATTGATGATTTTAATGATACTGGTTTTTCACAATTGTTGCCTATATGATGTATTTAAGATTGTTTTTAATGTTTTCATGATGTAAAGCGCTTTGACTGCCTTGTTTCTGAAATATGTTATAGAAATAAACTTGATTGGTATGGGCTTATGATTTGGAAAGTGACAGCTGTTATAGCGCATCGTTTTGCTAAGCTTCATAGCTTTAGAGGTGCGAAGCGGTTCAGACTTTGTCAATGTGCGTCATAAGAAGTGTAAACGGTGAAGAAAAAGTGAGAAATTTATGTAAAAGTCTGTTTATGGTTCATGTAGCTTCGTAATGCGATACTATTTATGGATTGATTATCATTGTTTATATGCTAATTGCTAATATGTTGAGCTAATTTGCACTAGCCTACTATGAGCTATATTCGTTTGTGCCGTTATTTCTTTAGTTAGTACTGATTCATAGTAGAATGAAATATTTTATTTTTTATTTTCTATACAAGTTCTTGTCTAAAGAACCAGTAATCAATTAATTTTAATAAATAGGACTGAATTATCTCTACTGTGCTTTCATGCCAACGCCGCCTATCAGCGACAAATATTAAAGCAACATAACTGGCTCTCAAAACAGGGTTGGTGTTATATGAGCTGGTTGGAGTTTTCGGATGAAAAAACTCCCCAAATCAACTCCCAGACCTACTACAAGATTTTAGGAAACACTTTTTTTCAAGTAGTGGGACAGAAAGAAGTCTGCATCTTCCAAAAACATGGTCATTTTATGCAGGGCAATGCCCAACAACAATAGATGCCCAGTAATTGTGCACAATTAACATTCCGATATTCTTCTAAGAGAAATATCTGAAAACCTTTTTCTTTCTTAAGTATTTACGTTTGAGGTTTGCTGACTTTTTGGATGAATCAACAATAACGTAGATTGTGATTAAGAAAAATGATCTTCCACTATAAGAGTTGCCTAATACACTGAAAACACAAAATCTTACCAACTATTTTTGTCTAGTTTCTAGTAAAATATCTTAGCACACTTGAAATAAGACTAACTTGCAAGTACCTTTTCAGAAAGATATTGGAGCTTGTTTAAATAATTCTTGAGTATTGACTGAAAAAAAAACAACTTCTGGTTCTCATGTTTTCTAACATGAGAAATTGTATTGTTATAAGTGAAATAATCTTGCAGTGTAACTGGAACTTTTGCATCAATATCATGTAATTATTGACTTAAACCAAACTCCTCTATCTTGCTAAAAAGCTACTTGTTAGTTTTGTCTTATTTCAAATGTACTAAGATGTTTGCAATAGAAACTATACAAAAAATAATTGATAAGATTTTGGGTAACTGTACATTCTGGGTGAGCTGCAGAAATATTGTTAGAAACTTTTAAAAAACAACCTCTAATTTCTAGATCAGGGTGATCACAGTTTAATCAGTGGTACAAGCTTTTGTTTGATTCATCATCACTAATTAGAGAACCAACAGTTTTTCCAAATTCTGACTGATATTTCCAAACAAAAGGGGGAAAATCTGTGAAGCGATCAGAATAAGTTGTGTAGTGAAGGTGTTAGAGAGTTTGTGAGTGGCTCTAGGAGAAATCCACGTTCTAATTTTAGTGCGATGGAAATAAGAGCAGCACCTGCTGCCTGCTGTCCTGTACTTAGTGGAACCGCTTCAGTTCTCCTGTAATCAATCTCAGGCTCAAATCCTCTCAGAGAGGCTCTGACTGCACGCTGAGCCCCGTGTAGCCGTGTGAGAATGTCTGTTAAATTTCTACTTAAACCTTAATCTCTCTGCTTTCTCCTAAGAAGCAATCAAGTTTTCCCCTAACAGAATATTTTTTTACAAGCTGAGGCTTGGTAACTCTTGAAAACTTTGCTTAACTTGAATTATTTGAAAACTGAAATGCTTTTTGAGTAAATGTTTATTGCAAATCCCTGCTGTCAAAGTGACTCCTGTCATCGCAGGGACAAAAAGCGCAGCTGCAACATGAGACGCCCCCTATTTAAGGCTCTGGGACGGGACATCGGGGACGTTTTCACTCCGGCAGCAAAACAGGAAAGTGTAAGATTAGCTTTGTGTTAAAAGTGGGCCATGACCTCAATCCATCTACTTTAAAAGCAGTTAGTTAGATGAAATTAATGGTTTTATATTGGCATTATTAATCTAAAGCCTTACCTGACTTGGATGCTTGTGCTTCTTGTTTTTTTTGTTTCTTTTATTGGCTGTGAGGGAAACAACAGTGTGACGTTAGAGCTCATTTCTCACTAAAATGACAAGAAAAGTTTTAAAAATGCAGCTGTTTTTACTAATATGTGATTCATGCTCATATTCATCCGTCTTAGCACAAGTGTATGCAAGGCATGCAGCATGTTAGGCGCTTGTTTGCAAGCCCATCCTCCTGAGGATACATCTTAATGTCTGATATGCACCAAGCATTTGAAATTACGAATCGTGCACAAGCTGTTCTCAAGCTCTATACGCCACGCTTGCAGGCCATCGCCTGGTCGGTATGTCAGGACCTTTCACCAGAACCAGCAGCAGACTCTCATTTTGAGTGGATTACCTTCAGCTGACGGGGGAAAAAAAACTGTTCTCTGCTTGTTAATCCGGGCTCAGAGAGCAGCAGGGCCGCCTCATCCTGAAGTCAACTGGAGCCTCGGGGAGCGAGCAGCGGTGCCTGCAGACGCTCCAAAAATAAAGCTGTTGCCTTCAGTGTGTGTTGCAGGGGCAGACGGGGGTTTCCGGGCCACCTGAGACGGCGCAGGTGCAGCCCCTACAGGCGGGCGACGGCCACCTCCACCTGGAGGAAGGTGGCAGAGGAGAAGAAGCTCTTATCAACAAACTGCCTCTCTTACTACAACCATAACTTAACTTAGGAAACTTATAGAGGATCTTACAACAGACTTTACCTGCATTACTACTTTACACTATAAAATATTCAGTTCATGGATCTGAATCTCTTAAAGAAAAGAACTTTAATGTTTGATATTTTCCCCCTGATTTCTGCTCACAATTCTTCACTTGAAAAGGATTTAAACAAATAAAACTCAAAATTGTACCAAGTATTTTTGGACTAGTTTTTTGTGCAAATATCATAGCACACTTGAAATCTGACAAAATTAACTTGAGGTGAATTTTCATCAAGAAAAGTAAGAAAAATCTGAAAGAAAGTATTCTTTTAATTTGTTTCATGTTATAAGTGAAATAACATGATAATAACTAGAACTTTTTCATCAATAATAAGGAGTTATTAAAACAAGCTCCTATATATTGATTAAAAAATACTTGTAAGTTAGTTTTGTCTTATTACTACTAAGATATTTGCACTAGAAACTAGACCAACAGTATTTGGTAAGATTTTGTGTTTTTTTGCAGTTTACCTGTGAAATTGTTCAGCTGTTGAGTGGCATGACAAAATCAAAGCTCTTTTTCATTCAATTTATGAATCTTATCTTAAAAAATAATAACTTTAATATTTCTTGTTCTGAATACTGCTGATTGATTTTAGTTGTAAAAGTATTTACCTGTAAAATGATTTTGTTCATTAGCAAGATGAAACCAAAACATTTAATTATTTTTTATAAACAAATTACATGTGATCATCTGAATTACAAGCTTTTATTGGAGAAAAAACAATGAAATGATTAAATTATTCTCCACCGCTTTCAGAATCCAAAATATTACTTATTAGTGATCACAAGAAAATTATTTGTTTTTTGCTTCTTTTCCTTCCAACCTGCTGATGAATCCAACCTGTCATGATTCTTACAGCCACCAGGGGGCGCTGTGATTTCATCCATCCATCCAGCTTGGGATTCAAACCCTGAACCTTCTTCCTGAAAGACATCAGTAGACATCTTAGCTATGTAATCATAACCATCAATGCTTTAATATCCACCACTTATTATAAAAAGATCAAGGTATTTAAAAAAGGAACAATATTTACCCTGCATATGTGTTATATTTGATATAAAACATTTTTCTGACATTATGTGCTATCAGCTTTACTAGTTTTACATTTAAAGGGTTTTCAGCTTCACACATCACTAAAGTCAAATTTATTTCTGTGGCAGAAGTTGAAATCTTTATGAAAAATAATTAAATTAATGAAAAAACTGTTTAAAATTGCTGACAGAGATAAAGGTGTAACAATATATCCAGTTTAAATGAGAGATCTTACCATGAAGTAGATGTTAGTTCTCCATTTGTTTCCTTTAAATCTCCCCAAACACCAGGATCTCTAGGACATTTTGCATTGGCCTTGTAAATTATAGCAACAGTGAAAGGAAGCAGCTGAAAGTCTTGCTCTGCTTACTGTGCTGACTCCATCAGAGTGTTTTGTTTTATAGCTATGTTAGATGAAAAGTTGTATAACAGAGCTTTACTGACACCTAGTGGACATTATTCAAAACCTTTGATTTTATCAGTTGGTCAGAACTGAAAGCATGACGTCATTATCTGCGTTTCCATTATGATTGTGAGCAAAACTTTGCATGTCGAGAAAACACAAATATGCAATTGCGGTGTTTCCATTAAGCAATAAATTAAATTAAAATGACATGTTAAAAGTTCGTCGTTAACAAACAAGCCGGGGCATCGCCTTCCAACCACTTCCTGTCGTCGTCTTCTTCCTGGTTTCTGCCAGTAGTTGTTGGTCATGTGACTAGTGTGATGCGGTAAACGTGTTTACATTGCAGTTTTGCAAAATAAACCAATTTTGTTATGACCAAAAAAAAAAACTCATTCTAGAGCAAAAACTTTTTATCTAAAACACTTGAGGTTTTTTTTTATTGGCTATTAACCAAATTTATTTTCAAAATGTTAAATTGCGTAATTATATGGTCAATGGAAACGCAGATGTGGATTAAAGGATTCCTCAATCAATCGCAGATTATTTACCTGACCTGCCGATCCCGATTTTAGCCAATACCAATTTTTGTCTGAAATGTTGCTCAATATAGCAAGAAAGTTGCTGAGTTGGCAACATTGGGGTAACTATTGTTAACTGTAAACGTGCAGAATGACCTGGCGGGCCGGTCTGTCAGTCAAACCTGATTTTAGACCTTTGCTGAGGTGGATAAGATCGGCTTCACATGGAAGTATCGTCCAATCACCGATCTCCCAAAATTAAGGAAATTGGCAACGATAAATCAGATGGTCAATAAATCGGTGAACCCTTACCGCGAACATTAAGGACAGAATCAAGGTATGATTTTAATGAAGGAATAACGTTATAACATTATGTAAAGCTGAACAAAGTTTATTTAAAACGATACCGCCCCTTTAAAAAACAGCTGCTTAATCCACTTATCCTCAACTCTTCTCCTCTGACAGGCAGAGGCGTTTGCTTCAACGGTCACCATCAAAGCCACTGCAGGGCGTTTGAAGCATCACACACACACACACACACACACACACACACACACACACACACACACACACACACACACACACACACACACACACACAGCAGGGATCAAGGTAAAAACAAGCTGGTGTGTGTGAAGTTTAAACCACGGATTCCCTTCACCTCTTTTATTCAATCTTAACGCTGTTTCACGTCATCCGTTGTTTAAAACAGAAAGCAGTGAATGTCTGTCGCTCTTTCTGTGGGATTTTGCTTTAGCACAAGCAGCGATTTGAACAGAGAAAGAATCTTCCTAAAGCAACAATCTGTTCTCATATGACCAAAAACACAGAGTTTTCCAACACGGTCAGGGAACGATGTTTAGTTTCAGTCTCTCATCTGTCAGAAAGATCCTACACTGTAAAAACAAAACAAGTTTTCTAGTGCAAATATCTTAGTGCGCTTGAAATAAGACAAAACTAACTTATAAGTTACTTTGAGTAAGATATAGGAGCTTGTTTTAATTCAATAATTCCTTAATATTGATGAAAAAAGTGTCAATTTTTCCTCTTGCCACAAGTGAAATAATCTGCCAGTGAAACTGGAACATTTTTATTAATATTAATTAACTATTAACTCTAAACTCCTAAATCTTCCTAAAAAGTTACTTATAACTAGTTCTGTCTTATTTCAAGTGTACTGAGATATCTGCATGAGAAACTATGATAAAAATCATTTAGATTTTGTGTTTCTGCAGTGTTACACTCTGAAGTTTCCATCCATGATTTCTGATGTGAGGAAAAACTGATTTTCCAACTGAAAATCGTTTGTGAACCTTTTCTTTGGAGGAAATGATCCAATCAAATCCGGTTCTGTACATTCATGTAAGTTAATTTAGTCTTTCACTATTTGTACTAATATATTTGCACTAGAAAGCATCTCTTTGAGATGTTGTGTTTTGTGATTTCTGGTAATGATGAGACCTGGATCTGAGATTTTTGTGTTCACTCCGGTTTTCTTTGTCTGGTATTAAAACTTATCTGATGATCTGAGACATTTATTTGTGACAAAAAGCAGAAGAAACAGAGTTTGTGATTAGTTTTCTTCTATTCTTGCTCCAGCGTTGTGCCGCTCTTCCCGGCGTGACGGATGGAGCTTCTCGTTGATGAAATGGTCAACAGCCACACAGACTTTCCTTCCATTGTCTGCATGCCAAGCCGATGTGTAAACTCCGCTCTCGACCTTCTGTCACTGTAAATTTAGCAACAGAAGCTTCTCAGCTGCTCCTTTCCAAAACCTGAGCCCTCCTCTTCCATCCACAGTATTCCACCCATCTCCTTCTCCAGGGTCATGGATGCACTTCCCCCAGCTTCTGCAGCTTCATCCACACACACACACACACACACACACACACACACACACACACACTCCGCTCTCATCCCGCAGCCAATAAGGGCCTGATGATCTCAAGTATCACTATAGCAGCAGGACTTATTCTCTGAGCGGAGCCTGCGGATTCTTACAGACCTTCATCTTCATCGCTGAGGGAGCTGCTCTTCCTCTTTTGGGTAAGAATTTGCTTTTTATACACCTGAAAAACAGTTTTCCTATTATTTGTCTTTCATTTTATATGAAAAAAAACTGTCTTTTTTCACAAAAATAATGAAGCTATTGAAAGATTTTAGCAGAGATTGTTCACTAAATGCAGAAAAAAAATAAGTTTTTAAGGGAAAGTTGATCCATTGGTCAGTAAATTGATTGGTATTTTTGTGCAGACATTGAAAATGTTTTGAAGTGGAGCGCCGGATTGCCGGTGGATGTATATTAAGACTTGTGAATTGTCCGCTATGACAATGCTGCTCACAATGTTCTGGTCAAGGCAGTTGACATGACGCTTTATTTATCTGAGCTCTTTTTCTCTTTGATACTAAAGCTCCAAAATAAATCAACACATCATCTAAAATTAAATCCTCCATTTATTTTAAACCAATAAACAATCCTACATGATTCAATTATATAAGAAATACTGTATTGTGTCACAATTTACATTTAAAATGTAATAAACTCTCTTCAAAATGCACAAGAAATGTTGATGGACACTTGGCTCTTTTACACTGCAAAAAACACAAAATCTTAAGTATTTTTCCTCTATTTCTAGTGTAAATATCTTAAAGCACCTGAGATAAGATTAAACTAATTTACAAGTAATTTTTCAACAGGGTATAGAAGCTTGTTTTTAGTGAAAGACACTCGTTTCACTGCTAGAAAATGTCTTGTTCTAAGTGAAATAATCTGCCAGTGCAACTAATCGTTTTTTTTCATCAGTGTTAAGGATTTTTTTACTTAAAATAAACTCCTATATCTTGCTAAAAAAAGTCACTTCTAAGTTAGTTTTCTCTGATTTCAAGTGTACTAAGATATTTGCACTAGAAACTAGACTGAAAATACTTGGTTCTGTTTTGCGTTTTTGCACTTCTTGGCCCGTATTTCAAACTGATTCCCACCTCGTTGTTCAGCTGAAAACACGGTTCACGCCTTGAAGACATGAGGTCTTGAGATGTGCAAGAGATTCTCCGTCTCCATCAGCTACTTCTCTCTTCCACACAGCGTCTAAGAAGCTCAGTCAGTTTCAACACCAAGTTTCAGTTTCAGAAAGTCTTAAGTTTTCAGAAGAAAAAAAACCCGGCGCGCTCACTAAATATACAGTATGCTGAAATGTTGGTATGTGCAGAGCGACCGCTGTGCACACAGAGGCGAGAACGCTGTCAGCTGCAGGTGGATCAAAGCGCTCGTTGGTTGGATGGAGGTGGGCTCTGATTGGCTGCTTGGGAGCAGAAGATCCTCCCGCCGGACCGAGCAGAGGGATTAAACTGCTATTTGAACACTGTTCCTCAGCTGATGGGCAGAAATGTGATCCAGAACTAATCCACAGAGTCCTCTGCAGCTGTGCTGAAGGAGTCATCCAAAGGCAATTTATATATAACAGATATGATATAGAACATATGTGAGGTGATTTCACTGAAGAGA
Organism: Alfaro cultratus; assembly: GCA_903066825.1. Taxonomy (NCBI): domain Eukaryota; kingdom Metazoa; phylum Chordata; class Actinopteri; order Cyprinodontiformes; family Poeciliidae; genus Alfaro; species Alfaro cultratus. The sequence goes on along the minus strand of CAEFZX010020935.1, from coordinate 28,978 downwards.
GCCGATTACTGATCTGCACAGAGAAAACTTAATGGGTTTTTCTTACATTGCAAAACCGCAAAATCCTACCAAACAATTTTATCATAGTTTCTATTGCAAATATCTTTACATTTGAAGTGAGACAAAGTTAACAAGCAAGTAACTTTTCAGCAAGATACTGGAGCTTATTTCTGTGAAAATATACGAGATCCACTGGCAGATTATTTCACTTGTAACACTGGGAAAATGTCTGGTTTTAAGTGAAATAATCCTCCAGTGGAACCAGAACGTTTTCATCAATATTAAGGAATTATTGAGTTAAAACAAGCTCCTCTATCTTGCTGAAAAGCTACTTGTAAGTTATTATGTCTTATTTTAAGTGTACTAACGTATTTGCACTGGAAATTAGACTAAAATACTTGGTAAGATTTTTCGTTTTTCCAGTTTATGGGCATTAATGACCTGTTTTGTTTTTTAATCACATTGTAATGATTTTCGCTTCTTTCTTGGACTGTTTAGAAATAGAAAATATAAATGTTATAATCTTTCTTCCAGTATACCAGAACAGTTGTGTTTTTTTATTGAACTTGTAAAAAGTAGAAGCGGCTTTAAAATTAGCTTTTGTTTTTTGCTTAAAGGCATTTTGTGCATCTTTTTACATCAATGCATCTCAAGGAAGTAAATAAAACAAAACATGTCCGTATCTAGAACTTATTGATCAATATTAAGGAATCATTGACTTAAAATAGGATCCTATATCTTAAAGAAAAGTTACTTGTAAGTTGTAAGCTTGTTGTAACTCCTCAATATTGATGAAGAAGTTCTAGTTCAGCTGACAGATTATTTCACTTATAACAACATAATTTTACCTGTTATAAGTTAAATAATCTGCCAGTGGAACTAGAACTTCTTCATCAATATTAAGAAATTATTGAGTTAAAACAAGCTCCTATATTTTGCTGAAAAGTTCATTAGTTTTGTCTTATTGCAAGTGTACTAAGATATTTGCACTGAAAACAAGACAGAAATACTTGGTAATGTTTAGTATTTTTGCAGTTTAGTCACTAAAGTGACTATTTTAAAGATTCTTATCCTCGATTTTTGATGTGAGGAAAAACAGATTTTCCAACTGAAAATCAAAATATAACCTTTTTTGGAGGAATTTGAGAAAATGATCCAATCAAAGCCTGTTTGGGTCATGCACAGTTTTCCTTTGTGCCGTTCATTTTTAATCATTTCTTTATGTTTATCTATGTTTATGTTTCATGTAAATAGAAAAACAGAGAGTCTTCATTGTGTTGTTCTCATCAAGGTTCTGTAGGTTCTGGATGAGTTCTACAGGGAAGCAAATCAGCTTATATATGTTGCTGAAATTTACATGAGAGTTAGTTTTGTCTAATTGCAAATGTTCTAGGATATTTGCATTAGAAACTAGATTAAAACTATTTGGTAACACTTTGCGTTTTTGCAGTGTTTAGGGATAATGAGCCAAAACACATCAATAGTTCATAATGCATTTTTCTTCCTTGGCAAACTCAATCTTCACACCTAAATCCTTTGGAAAACCTATTTGGTGAGATGGAAAAAACATTTTTCTAATGTTTTGAGATTGTGCTACTGCAGTAACATGTACAATTTTAGAAATGAGACTGCAGTACAGCACATGGAAAACTTTCAGTTTCTCACACAACAATAGTGCTGATGATCTGCTGGACGGTTTGACTCAGAAACAGAATTAAACATGTGAATACAAACTTGCAAAGGCGGTGATGATACTCGGTACACAGCTGAGCAAACAATCCTGAACAAGCCCTGAAAATATTTCAGGACACAGCCTGCTGCCGCAGCTTTCTGCTCTGATCAGCCGCTCCAAACACGTTTGTCCTGTAACGGTATTAATTCAGGATATTCGTTTCCATGAGAGCAAAGAGTTACTGACAGGAAACAGACTGACCTCAAAAGTTTATGCATTTATGTCAGACTTAAAAGTCTTCATTGATCGCAAAGTGGAACCGAAGTGAAATCCCTTTAATAAAGAGCTTTCTGATTTAATGCAGCATAAAATGTTTTATTAAGTAAAGAGGTGGCAAGTTGGTCAAGTCATTGAAAAAACTATAAATGTTATTTTATTGCCAAAACTACAATGTCGGAGTACGTTTCCGCCAAAAGACTCCAAAATTTTGAGATTAATTCCAAAAGTTTTCTTAAAAAAAAAAAAAAAAAAGAACTTTCTGAATTTGCTGGAAAAAAATCTGTAGTTTTGAGATAAATCTCAGAATTTTTTTCTCAGATTTTTGAAAAAAAAACTTGAAAAAGTTGAAAATGTTACATTTTGAAACTAAGAAATGTCAAAGTTTTTTCAAGAAATTTTAACTTTTGAAACTCAGAAATTTCTGAGTATTTTCTAAAAATGCTATGAGTATTTTCTAGATTATTTCTGAAATTTATTCCTGCTTTTTTTCTGTCTACAGTGGCTCTAATACGCCGTCGTACAAAACAGTAAACATAAAAAGCTTTTCTTTTTTCAATGAAACCTTATTATTAGAATTGAAGAGTTATTAGATATTCATTACGTTTGTATGAACCCAAAGCAAAAGGACTTTAGAACTTTTGAGATATTTCTGAATGAAGTTGTACTGTTAATCTGCCATGTGATAATATCAGATATGACCTGGCCGCTGTGCATCAGCATTATAAGTAATTATCTTTATTCTGGTAGAATAAACATAATCACCTTTTTTGAACCTTTTTTTTGCATTTCCTTTCAGGTTTGAAGTTTGTTGCCACCATGTCTGACACTGAAGAGGTGTAAGTGAATTTCATCAAGTTATTCAGCTTTAATAGAAGAAAATTAAGCTGAGATTTGCTGGAACTAATTTTATTTTTCTCTTTCTCTCTGTCTTATTACAGGTATGAGGGTAAGTGAGACTTACCTGGTTTTACTTTTTATTTTTCTATAATACACACTGTAGGTAATTTATGACTGTTTTTGATATCCACAGAAAGTTTTCAACTAATTTTTGTTTCCTTTAATTCTTTACACAGTTTCTGTTCACAAGGGCCTGACACAATTTTTCCTCTTATTTTCTTATATTGTCACATAAAATGTCAGCATCAGTAATTGAGAGCTAGAATAAACTTGAATGTCATGATTTGTTAACTTATGTTTGTTTTTCTATCCCCACATTTTTTTTATTTTCATCTTAATTTGTGCAAAACTGAAGAGGAGGAAGGTAAAGATGACCGAACCAACTTCACATTTATTACTCTTTTTTTACATTCACACTAATAAGTAAATTGCGTTTCACCTTTAACTTGAAGTCTTTGACACTGACACCTGTTATGTTGGCCTTTTCCTGCATCTGTCATCTTCTAATTTCAAGATTTTTCAGTTAAATTTACAGCATCTTTAGCGTTTTGCTTTACATTTTCTGGTTGTCATCAAAAACTTCCAAGTTAAAGGTTCACTTTGTCTGCTGAGTGATGTTTTGACACATGGTTAAGAAAACCATTAGCCCTGTTCATTTTCTTAACATGTGAAATCTTCACAATGCCGTCTCTTATTGTCAGTACTGCTGTCATTGACCTCATTCACACAACGGTCAGATTTTAACTGGTGAGTGTGGAAAACTACTTGGGAGGAACTTAGAAATTAAAAACGACTCAGACACAAATTATAAACTGTTTTCATATTTTAAAATTACATTATCAGTTGGACCAAATATAAGCTAAGTGGAAATTTTGGTATTTTTAAAACTGAAAGTACAATATTTCATATAAGTAACAAAAACATACAGTAGAAATACTGTTGCAGTACATTTTTCAAAAATGTTACTCACGTAAGTGTAACTAGTCACTAATAATTCTGATTATACGACACAAATTGCTTTTTCTCGTCAGTTATATTGTTAATTTGAGATGACAAATACTTCTTCACATTTATGTGTATTTTTTATACTTTTTTTTGGTTAATTGCCTCTTTCTAATTAATTTTCTTGAAATTTGAATCATTCAAACTGAAAATGTAATCTAACTAAGGGCAGAATCTCTAACTCTGTTAACATTAGACATATATTTATTCCCTGCTACTTTGAAAAGGCATTTTTTTCTTCTAAATGTAACTAGTTGCCACCCAACTCTGTTACTGAGTAAAGAGTAATTTTGGACCCGACTCCGTGTTCCTCCAGTAGTCGTACGCATCAACAGTTCAAAATGGCTTCTGGGTGAAAAGTCACAGGAGTTTCTGCCTCCATCATCTGTTTTTCTCTCCATTCTCCAGCAGCGTCCTCCGCTCATCCATCCATCCATCCATCCATCGTTTCTGTAAATTTCGGTTTCTCATTTGGTTTCTAATGGCTCTGTCATGTCTATGGTCTTCCATTAACGGCCTTCTCCGGCACGCCAACGCTGCGGTTTGGTGCATGCTGCGTAGCCCAGGAGGAGGTAGTAGAAGTAGAAGTAGCCCCTGAGGCGGAGGCCCAGGTAGAGGCAGAGCCAGAAGTAGAGCCTGAACCAGAACCAGAACCAGAACCTCAGGAGGTGGTGCAGCAAGTGGCTCGGGAGGAGGAAGGTACGTTTATGAAACTGCTGCAGGACCGCCGGCACGCTGCCTAACAGGGTAGTCCTGAGGGTGCAACAGTTAGTCAAGCCTGATGGCAGAAAGCTTAAAAATGATCCATATTTTAAAGTTCATTTGCAAAAGCAGTAGAAACTGTGTCTGTGCTTTTATTAGCTACTTTAATGTTTTATGTGGGACTGATTTTCAACAGAAGCCAAGAGCGTCCACACCCTTTATAATGTAATATCTTTCAGTTATTTTATGATAGCAGAACTATTATCTCAGGATAATGAAAGTTATTATTTCGTGGTAAACATATTATTGCCAGGAGAACAAAAAGGCATATTTAATAAATCTTCTTTAGGTCGAACCCGGATCAAAACATCTTCATTACATTTTTAGCAGAAAGTTATTCGTAGACAGTTAGATTTTAGTCGGCTCAGCTTTAGAGCCTCCTGTCTCTTTAAATCCAAATAAGCTGCTGTTGGCCACGCCCAGCTGACCAATCCTGCTTGGTTGCTAGGCAACAGGCTGGGCAATCCTGGGGTTGCTAGGTAACGGGTTTTTAAAACGGGTAATTTTCCAGACACTAAAAAACATTAACTTATTGCCAAAAAACCAGCCAGGTGTTTTTTTTTTTTTACAGTTTTAGAAACAGTTGAGACACAAATGGAAGAACAAAATATGTACAAAATGTGAATTTTGCGTAGGAGTTTCCCTTTAAAAGCTCATAAAGTGAGGTGTTTTTTACTATTTTAATTACAATTTAATACAATTTGACATTTTCACTCATACTCGGCTGCTCAAAACAGATCAAATTAAAATCTTAAAATGGAAAATGTAATGTGTGTATTCATCCAGTCTTGTTTTTCTTTTTTTTAAAATAAGGACTAAAAATATTCAGTTTCTCACTTTTACTAAAATGCAGGCTTGGCAACATGCATTTAATAAACTTAGCAAAATAAGGTAAAAGTGAGCTTCATCCTGTTCTTGTTGCTGAAAAGACAAAAAACAAAAACTAGAAAAAGATTAGCAATCTGAGATATTTAGGATATGGCTTTCTGTTGTTTTATTTTTAAATCTGACTAACCTTCAGTGAACTTTCTTTATTTAAACTCTAAAATCATTTGCTTATCCTTTATCTACAGAAATACAACTGCTTTGCTTATTTTATTAAAATATTATGTTGAGTTTATTGTTTTAGCAGGTATAAATAATAAAACATTGTTTATAGTATTAAAAAGAAAAATGCTAAAAGGTGACTTTAATGTTGTAATTAGGAAAAGTTTTTGTTATCCTGTTATTTCTAGAAAATGGCTCTTGGCTATTATCATTTTCAACTATTTAAAGAGATCATTTTGAGAGAAGGATGCACTGTATTAATGAGGCCTGCAAAACTGCTTTGTTAATTTAACTGGCATTTTTAAAGATAATCTAAATATTTTAATAGTTTTGCAGTTCATTAATCGGTTCCTTTTTAACGTGTGTTTAGCTTCCTCTTTATTATTGCTTTCTTTGAACACAATCAGTTGGCAGAGTTTTCAAACAAAATGTGAAGTAAAACTCAAATGCTAAAGTTTCATATTTTGGTACATTTTGGGTAAAACTGCCAATGTTTTCCAGAATATATTCAGAAATTGTAATTCTTTGGCTTAACGTCACACGTTATTTCACATTATTAAGTCTATTACTTCACTATTTTAGGGTTTGCTGCAAACATTTTCCTTATAAAACACCCACAGCTGTCACATCATCTCCATCCACAAACAGTTAAAACCGTTTTGTCCTGTTTCCAGCGTTATTGTTCTGTCATTTGTGTTTTAAATATGAGCTGTGCATACATGTTGGAAAGGGAGGCGTGATCAGGCGGTTGCCTTTACATGAGCCAGTCGCCCGTCTCATCCTCGGCCTTCTATCCATTTGAATGAATCATTTTGTTGTTATTGACCATCATCATTAGTTGCATTTTGGAAAACTCACCTGTCGGTTTTTTCAAACCAGAAGGGATGATGGGTATTTTTGTGGTCATGTAAAGCCAATTCTTCACCTCCCTTTAGTCCATGTTTAGCTTTTATTTTTGTTGTTTTTCTGTCTGCAGCTGAAGAATGAAATTTGCCATTTGCGACAAAGCATTTACATTGGGGTGTTTGGCTGATTTCAGCTGATCAAATTCAAGCTAATTCTTTATTCAGATGTGTTTCGAGTTGTGTGTCTCTCATGGAGTCACAGCAGAAGTCCCAGGCTTCGCCTGTTCAACTAACGCTTCATTGCCTTAGCAGCTGCAATCTAAAACTAAAAAATTAGAATTAAAAAAAAAGTCTAAATTCTGAGAAAAAGTCATAATTCTTAGACTAAAGTCAGACTCAAAATTTTGAGGGGAAAAAAGTTGTAAATCAAAAAAAAAAAAAAGATAGCTTTAAAGAAGTCAAAACTCTGAAAGGTCAGAATTCTTTAAAAAAAAAAAAAGTCAGAATTCTGAGAAAAAAAAATTGTAGTTCTAAGAAAAAGTTGTAATTCTGAGAAAAAGTCAGAATTCTGAGATTAAAATCAGAATGCTGAGAAAAAAGTTAGAATTCTAAAAAAAAATAAAAAGTTAAATAAAAATATGGTTAAAATTCTTTGGGGAAAAGTCACAATTCTCAATGAAATTCAAAGTTTTGGGATTAAAATCAGAAGTCTTTTTTTCAGTGCCCCTAATCCTTTTCCACAGTCCGGCTGCTTTTTGGCATTGTAATTATTTTAATGAGTCACTTATGTAGTTCTGTATTTATTCTAAATTATGACAGGTCTGGTCCTCCGTAGAACATCAACTCATCGTTGTATAAAGTTAACAGAAAGTATTTATTATTGTGCAGACAAATAAAACCCTGGTTATCGTCAGGTATGGAGCTGCCTGCAGTGCCACAGCAGGATTAATGCTTGACCCGTTATGGGACTTCTGCAGCGTCTCCCTAGCAACGCCCCAGTCCAGTAAATGTGCTTTTTGAGCTCCAGGCTTTGTGAGCATATACCGGCTGCTCAGTCGGATCACTAATGGTCTGTGTTCTGCTCTTGCTTTGGACGCTTGCTGCATGCAGAGGCCTATGAAGAGGAAGGTATGTGGACCTGCATTCTTCTCTGTTCTTCTGATTCGACCTTTTATGTCTCCCTGTTGAACAAGGGACTCTGCTAAGCCTTAATTATAAATAATGAGTGGGTCCTGGGTTCAGGAGGTAGAGGAACAGGCCAGAGGATTCACAAACGGCGAGTCGGCTCATCTCTGCTTCTTCTCTTTTTTGCATGAATGCGTCCTGCCAGGGGAAGATGGAGATCAAGATGGTAGTTTGTATTTCATGCTGAGTCATCGTTGCTTGGCTTGAGATTTCCTCCCCTCTGTTGTCCGTTTCTCTAAATGTTGTCGTAGTCCAAGGGTCACTTAAAACAAAACAAAGTCTAATCACAAGCCTCCCGATCCTGAAAACCATTAACAGTAGAAACAACATCCAGTCCCTCCTGTTGTGTAAAGTGTGACTTGATGTCCTGTATGCTTGGAAACTTTAACTATTAAATAGTTAAATGTGATGATTTATATGACAGCATACTGATCCTGATTTAGAAATAAAATGGGTTTGATTTACATACTAATTCACAGTAAATTAACACAGATAAATAGAGAAGTTGGGTATAACTTTACTGTGACTAGACGTTGGTATTCTGTGCTGGGAAAAACTTTCTGCCTTCTTACATATTTCTACTATTTTTTTATTTTTTATCACTGTTACATTTCAGATTATTTAACACATTTTGGCACATAACCAGAGCAAAATGCAGCTTTTAAATTATGATTTAATTTATTAAGGGAGAACAAAACTATGTAAACCATTTCATCCATTATTTATATCAAGGAATAATTTGTTGCTTTTTTAAAACTTTTGGCTTATTTTGTGTTGTTTCTTTCAATATTTGTATAGAATTTTCTAAATGTAAGATTAAAAGCGTCAATTAAAGTGAGCTGCTTTGAATAAAAAGTAAAATAAATGAACATGTTATTTGACTTTTTTATTTTATTTCCCTTTATATTTCTGTTAGTTCTCTTACTACAAAGCAACTCGATGTTTAGGTGATTTATTTATTGTACATTTCCAGCGCTAACCAGGTCTGGTTTGAACCTGAACGTTTTCTTAACTTTTAAAATAAATCCTGCTAATCATGGTTATTTTCTGATTGACTCAATCAATCAAGTTGATCAGTGTATCACATTTGGTACAAGGTGCTTTTAAAAATGTCTTTTCCCAGAACTGGGAAAGTTTGGATTGAATTAGAAATTTGCAAGAAGGCAAATATTCCTCCTCAGCACAGTTTGGTTATTGACAAAATGCACAGTAATACGGCTTCAGTTATATAAATATACATTTATAAGGTTGCAGTTGATCAGCTTAGTGTCGCTTTAGCTAATCAGCTGTAGCATTAGCTTAGCCGTGCTATGTTCAGCTTAGCTTAGCAACTGTAAAAAGTTAGTTTGGTTCAAAATAAAACGTGAAAATTCCAAGATATAAAAACAAACTCATACAAAAGCAGTTGTGTGCATTATATATTTATATTTATGAAATATTTTGAAAGGAAACTTGTTGGTTTTGTTTTCTTAGCAGCTAAAAACCGTATGAACTTGTTACCTCCTTGACCTCAGCCAGTATTGCTGTGTGTTTATGTAACTTAAACATTTATTGGGTCTCGGCTGTTGGAAAAAATTGCTCAAATTAAAACTCACTCTCACATTTCAACCGGACGTGAAGCATCCCTGAATCCAGCGTTTATCTGATTCCAACTTATCAATATTTTCTCTTTTTCATTCCTGCTTTTATTCCGATCAGAGGAAAAGCCAAAGTTCAAGTGAGTATATATATATATATTCTTATGCTTTTTAAAATGTATTTTTTTTATTTATTACATTGTTATTATTTCCTTGAACAGACCCAGTGCTCCAAAGATCCCTGATGGAGAAAAAGTGGACTTTGATGTAAGTCATCACATTTTAGTAGATTCATAAATTATGGCTTATTAATTATATATTTATATACTTGGATATATAATTATAAACAAATATTTATTCTAATATTTATAGGATTTTTAAATATAAGACTAAAAAAGTCATTTGAAGTGAGCTGCATTGAATAAGTAATAAAATAAATGCTTGTTTTATTTTTTATTTTATATTTCTGTTTGTTGGGTCTGTTTTTATTATAATAGTTGTTCTTGATATTTCCTCATTCCTTGTTTTTAAGAAAATTAGGCTTCATCAGGTGTTATCACTAATAATACAAATATGAACAATTAAATCTGAGACATGACCTTGTTGCAGGCCTGTTAGAATAAAGAAGAGGGGAAAAAACTCAGAAACTTTAATATTATTCTCTGAAATTTTTTAGGAAGAAAAACTAGGAAATTTCTGTGTTTGAAAAAATTAAAAGTTGCTAAAAAAAAAAACCCAAAAACATTTGAAATGTTGAGGTTAATCTCAGAAATTTTCAAGAAAAAAACTTGCATATTTCTTAGTTTCAGAAATTGACAAGTTTGAACTTTTCTAATTTAGAAATTTCCTAGTTTTTGTCTTGAAAATTTCTGAATCGTTTCTTACAAATTTTCAACTTTTTAAATTTAAAAACTTTCTTGTTTGTTCTGGAAAAGTTCTGAGACTTTGGACAGAAATTTCCTCCTCCTGTTTTTACAATGGCCATCAGATCCTGTTGCACAGGAACCAGTTTCTCTGAAGTCTTCATGTAACTATTCAGGTTACTGTCAGATATACGTCCCTGTTAGGTGACTTTTTGGGTTTTTGTTGACTTTTTTCAGTCTGTTTTTTTGGGAAACACTCAGCCCCTCGTTGTTCAGCAGCAGGTTCTTATTGTTAAAGTCAATCTGTTGTGTTTTTGTCACAGGACATTCAGAAGAAACGTCAGAACAAAGATCTGGTTGAGCTTCAGTCTCTGATCGACGCTCACTTTGAGTGCAGGAAGAAGGAGGAGGAGGAACTGATCGCTCTCAAAGAAAGAATCGTGAGTTTCCCACGATGTGCAGAGATGCACGTCGCATTCAGCTCCTGACTCGGAGGCAGGAAGTGAGTCTGCTGCGCTTGTTGCAGGAAAAGCGGCGTGCGGAACGAGCCGAGCAGCAGAGGATTCGTGCTGAGAAAGATAAAGAGCGACAGGCGCGGCGTGAGGTAAAACAAACCTGAAATATTTCATTTCATCACAGGAAAGAGGCAAAGATGGGCAGGAACGACTTGCATTTACTTGAGTAAAATAGTAGAAAAGAGTAATTTTACTCTTACTTGAGTAAAATTTCTGGATTTTCTACCCACTGGATTTTCACCAGACTCACCTGCAGTTTCTGTTAAAGTTTCAGAAGTTTTTTTATTCAAAGAAACTGATTTGGAAAAATGTTTTCTGCCTGATTTCGTTATTTTTGTCACTTTTTGTCATTTTGGTCCTTAAAATACCAAAACTTCCACTTAACTTTAAATTTTTGTCCATCTGATGATGTAATTTTTAAATATTAAATAATTGATCATTTAATCAGTTACTCGTACTTAAGTAAACTTTTTTACCAAATACTTTTTTACTCTTGAGTGACGGATGCTTTTTACTTTTACTTGATAAAAATATGTCGAAGTAGTTTTACTTGAGTCCAGCTCTGGAGAGAGGAAGTATGAAGAGTTTCACTGACCTCTGCTGGTCTGGAGGTGTTTTTGCATGTTGCCTAATTTTTCTTGGGTTTCTGGTTTTAATGTTTCCACAGGCTGAGAGGATGAGGAAGGAGGAGGCGGATGCACAGAGGAAGGCCGACGATGACGCCAAGAAAAAGATCGCTCTCACCAACATGGGGTCAGGCTTCAGCAGCCACCTGCAGAGGGTATTTAACCTGCTTCATTTTTCCTTTATTTCCTTTCATTGAACATTTTACATTCAATCTCAGTAAATGCAGCCGTGAAATTTAACTTCAAATGTTTTTATTTCTCACCAGATTGATGCAAAGAGAGGCAAGAAGCAGACCGAAAGGGAAAAGAAGAAGAAGGTTATGGCAGAGAGGATCAAACCGCTGAACATCGAGAGCCTCACAGACGACCAGCTGAGGTAAAAACATCTGATTCTCTGGGCTTTACTGCAAAAACCACCAAATCTTACCAAGTAATTTTACTCTAGTTTCTACTACAAATATCCTAATACACTTGAAATAAGACAAATCTAACTTATAAGTAACTTTTCAGCACAAAATACAAGCTTGTTTTAAGTCAATAATTCCTTAATATTGATGAAAAAGTTCTGGTTCCACTGATAGATTATTTCACGTAGACAGTAGGAATAATATCTTATTATAAGTGAAAGTTTTTATTTCTATTTTGATTTTCAAGCTCAGTGAAAGTTCACAGGCAAACTGTTAAACATTTACAAAATAAAAAATGATATAAAATGGATAAAATATAAAGAAATATGTGACATATATAATTTAAACATTAATACAACCAGATTAAAATCAAATATGCCAGCATGCTGGTCATGGTGGATTATAAATCAGAGTAAAATTGGTTGTTTCAGAAAAACTTTGATTAAAAATTTTAAGGGGATAACACTCTGTAAATAAAGTAATAAAACTGTGGTAATAAAGTCATAATATAACGAGAATAAAGTCATTATTCTCGTAATATTCTGACTGTATTCTCATATTACTACAAATTTATTCTTGTATTATTTCAGCCTTATTCTCGTCATATTATGACTTTATTTTTAAAATATTATACCTTTTTCTCATATCATTACTACCTTATTCTCATATTTTTTCATTTTCCTTAGCAAAGCCCTTATAGCCTGTTGCAGAATTTGACTCAACCCAAATTTAAGATCAACCCAAATTCTTGCAAATTGATCCAAAACTAAACTGACGGAAGTTGATCAGAAAAGGTCAAGACCTTAAACTGCTTTGCTGTTGAAAATGTGCCATATAAATAAAATTACCTTAAGTTAGAAAAATACCACAAATTGCTTTTGCCAAGAGGTCATGATTTTCCAACAACAAAAACAGAAGAACATTTAAAGTGATGAGAAGTGAAAGATCCCAGACAGTGAAACTGGTTCCTGCTGTGTTTGTCAGGGGAAAAGCCAAAGAGCTTTGGGACTGGCTGACCAACCTGGAGGCAATAAAATACGACCACTGTGAGATGCTCAAGAGACAAAGATATGAGGTGAGCCACGGAAAAACTAAGGAAAAATCTTCTTTTATATAAAGCTATTTGTCTTAGCAGTGCAGGTTGAAATACTAAAGCATATACAGTTTTTCTCTATAGATTTAATCTATAAACGGCAATAATTTAGTGACTGATGGAAAAAATGAAGTTTGTTTTATAACAGTTTAGGTTTATTTCCTCCTGATGTGATCATGAGAATTTAATCAAAGCAAAATAATAAGTTTCTCTTTTTTTAACAGAGAATTGTTGTTTTTTTAAGGTCATCTCTCTCAGAAACCGCATCGACGAGCTGCAGAAACAGTAAGTGACAAACACAGACAATGCAAACACAAAGCAGCATAAAATTCACACAAAATGGCCCACGCTAAATTCCTGCAGTCTGGAAAGCTGGAATGTAATTTTCCTCATTTGAATAAGGATGCAAAATAACTGAAATATAAAAACATCATCCATTCATCCACATTTAGTTTTTAAATCAATTTATTAAAACCCTGGAAGTGACAGATATCCTGACCTCTCTGGATCTCTGGATTTCTGTTGAATTATGAGACAATATTAGAAACAAACACGTAAAGTAATATTATTATAACTTTGTTCTGTTTAGTTTAATCCTTAATCAGATGGAACAAAGATGTTTATGTAGTTGTACTCTGCAAAACCACAAACTCTTACCAAGTATTTTTGTCTAGTTTCTACTTCAAATATCTAAGTAGACTTGAAAAAAGACAAAATTAACTTTAAAAAATACCTTTCCAGCAAGATTTATAGGTGAGTTTTTACATTACCAGTTCCAGTTCCACTGGCTGAAGACATTTTCACAGTTAAAAGTGATAAAATCAGTCAGTACTTTTTAAATTTAATTACTTTTTTTATTTCAATTCAAGAAATATTTACATATTTGAATATGAATATTTGCAGCAAGTTATAGTCTGCATATCTTGCTATTACTTTTAAGTTAATTTTGTCCTTGGAAGAAAAAAATTTTGAGGTTAACTTCTGAAAATTTCTGAGTTTGAAAAATCAAAAAATTTGCTGGAAATAACTCCGAAATTTTTAGACTAACTTCAGAAATTTTTTTTTAAAAAATGGAAATTTTCTGAATTTCAGAAGTTAAAAGTTTTCTGCCTTTGAAACTCAGAAAATTTCCAAAAGGCAAAAGTTTGCAACTTCTGAAGCTCAGAAATTTCATAGATTTTTCTGTAAAATTTTGTAGTTTTGCAGTGCAGATGAATTTATACAACATCTCTCATTCTTTGGTTTCAGTTTTCTGATCACTGTGTTGAGTTTCTTTGCATCAGCGCCCCCTGTTGTTCGCGTTTAATACAGCTGTGACTCAGAACGTTTTGTCGTCTGCCAGCAGAGGGCGCTGTTCATCTGAAGCTCATCAGTCCCCCTCAGTTTGGGAGTTTCATCTCCCTCCAAGGCTTTTCTATAAAAGTATACAAAACATTTCTGTTTTATTTCTGAACTCGTGTTGCTCTTTGCGCCCTGCAGCAGCAAGAAGGGAGCCGCCTCACGCCGCAGGAAGTGAGCAGCGTTGGGGAAAAGGTCGGCCAAGGTCGGCCAAGGTCGCGACATCAGCGCAGACTCTGTGGCAACGCCGACAACTGGATGTCTTAGTTCCTGCTTCTGCTTAAGTGCAATGGCTTCAGAATAAATGTAGCTCCAATAAAAAAAAGTGTTTTAAAAGAAAATGATATTTTTGTTTAAGAAAAACTCTTTGCTTTGGTTTGTGGAAATTAAAAAGTTACTTAAATAAAAGCCTGATAAAAAATATAATATTAAAATCAGTCAGAAGATGCTTTTTTTGGTTTATTATTATTATTATTTTAAATGTATTATATTTATGGCTTCAGTATTTATCAATTAGCCAAATTTGGCTATGCATGCTGGAAATTCAGTCCTTAAAAAACATTTTTTGTCCTTTAATATTTAATTAAATTAACAGGAATTTCCACTTTTATCCTTCTAGAGGTTTTGTGTTTAAATGTTTATCTTTATTCAAAACTGCTTTAATTTATTTTTAGGTAATGTTAACTGAAGACATAATTACTATTAATGAGCATTATCCTCACCAAATTATGCAGATGTTTCATTTTATTTTTTGAAAACAGCTTAAACACCATTCAGCTGGCTTTCACACTGCAAAAACACAAAATATTAAATACTTTTGTTCTAGTTTTTTGTTTAAACATTTTTGTACATTTGCAATAAGACAAAACAAACTTACAAGTAAATTTTAAGCAAAATAAAATGCTTGCTTAAAGTCAATAATTTCTTAATATTGATGAGAATGTGCTTGTCCCACTGGCAGATTTTCATTTTTATGTGAAAAATGTTTTGTTATAAGAGAAATAATCTGCCAGTGGATCTAGTACTTTTTAAAATCAACATTAAGGAATTATTAACCTACAACAAGCTCCTATGTCTTAAAGAAAAGTTACTTCAAAGTTAATTTTGTCTTATTTCAAGTGTACTAAAATATTTCCACTAGAAACTAGACCAGAAATACTTGGCAAGATTTTGTGTTTTTGCAGTGTAGGAGTGAAAACCAGCAAACATATCATAAATTAGATTCAACATTAAGCCCTAAAAAGAGCTGGAAGTGTAAATACAGTCCTGTTTATGTTTTTGGCTAACAGCTCAGCCATATTTCACTCACGTACAGTACAGACCAAAGGTTTGGACTCACCTTCTCATTCAATGAGTTTCCTTTATTTTCATGACTATTGACATTGTAGATTCACACTGAAGGCATCAAAACNCTTTTGCTGTGATTACTACTTTGCACACACTCTGCATTCTCTTGATGAGCTTCAAGAGGTTACAGGTCACCTGAAATGGTTTTCACTTCACAGGTGAGCCCTGTCAGGTTTTTCTACAATCTGATCTACAATTTTCATAGTCATGAAAGTAAAGAAAACCATTTGAATGACCAGGTGTGTCCAAACTTTTGGTCACAAAAGTTTGGACTTTTGTTGGAAAAATAAAATAATTTTCCAACACAGTTGGAAAAAAGTCACAATATAAATATGTGTTTATTAAGATTTCATCAGCTCTTAAATATCATACAGACATTCACTCCAACACTTTGTTTTTTGTTTTTTGACATAGCGTGACTAGTCAGATGTGCTAATGGTCCTCAGTTCTTATCAGCAGGAATCACGTGAAAAAGGTCGTCTCCAGGAATCCTGGATGCTTAGAAACAGACAGCAGAATTCATTTTTTCAGCTAAAATGTGAAAAAACTTCAGGGAAAACTGTTTCATCCATAAGAAAATGCAGCTATTTTAGTGGCTTACTTCAGAAATCAGGAATAATTTAAAGTTCTCCTCCTTAAAAATGGAGGTAATGGATCAGTCCGTGCGGCAGGGGGCGCTGTTGGCTCCATCAGGATGAGATTGGCTCGTAGATGCTGCCGAGATCCGCAGGTGAAGAAGAGACGCCGGAGCCGTGGTGGGGGGATTCGGCCCCCAGAGGGACCACGCTGTCTCCGGCAGGGGCCGCGGCCCGGTCGGTGCTGATCCGCTCCACGATGCTGGACAGGCAGTCCAAGCTGGAAATGAGCGACGACTTGCTGCAGCTGCTGCTGCTGCTGCTGCTGCTGCTGCAACCTTCACACAGCGAGTTTGTAAAAGGTCAGAGAAATTATGCAAAGGTGTAAATATATCAGAAAGAGAAAAAAGTACATTTCTGCCAAAAAAAAAAAAACTCAGAAATTTTGAGATTTTAAGAAAAATTCTATTTAAAAAAAAACAAACAAGGAAATGTCTGAGCTCCAAGAAAAAAAAACATTTTGAGATTAATGACATTTTTCTAGAAAAAAAGCCTAGGAAATTTATGTGTTTGAAACGTGAAACTTGCTAGAAAAAAGTCAGAAATCTTTAGATTAATCTCAGAAATTTTTCAAGAAAAACGATGACATTCATGAGCTCCAAAAAAATTAACATTTGATAGGAAAAAATCTCAGGATTTTTTGAGAAAAGATTTGGAAATTTCTGAACTACAAAGGTTGAAAATCTTTGACTTTTGAAAAATTTTCTTCCCAAACAGAAATGTCTTTTTCAAGAACATACTTGAGATTAGTCTCAAAATTTCCAATTTGTTTGCGCAAATTTTTGACTTTTCAAACTCAGAAATCTTTTTTCAAGAAAATTTCAGAGATTTATCTCAAAATTTATTTTTGTTGTTGTTGTTGTTTATTTTGAAACCCAGAAAATTTGAAGTGTTTTTCTAGAAACTTTTTGAATTTCCAGCCTTAGACATGTTGATTTTTTTTGTAGGAAATTTCTGAGATTAATCTTAGAAATCTCTTTTTTATCCACAATATGACAGGATAAAAGTCCTGAGCGTTTTATCCTCAGAGCCCTTAATTAAATACGTTTTTATTTAATTAAAAAAACTTTTTTAATTAAATAATTACAATTTAAACAAACTTCACAGATTCACTTTTTAACTCTTCAGTTTTAATATAATTAATTTAATATAAATTGTACCAATTTCAAACAAATGTCATCTCAGGACTGAACGAGATCAAATATATAATCCCAGTGAATCCTGTTATAAAACAATATAGTTAAACTCATAATAAAAATGAGGTTTTCTGTCTACAAAATGCCAGAAAATTATTCCTGTAAGAATGAATTGGAATCAATAACTAAGTGTTTTCACACCTGATAGGACTTCAACAAAGTGAGTCCTGTGTCGATAAATTATTGTTTTTAACGTTTTGTTATAAAAGTAAATGAACATAATTTTTTGTTCTGTAAAATTTGATTTTATTTGTATTCTAAAATGACACTAAATTACTGAAATAACAGATTGATTAAGAAATCTCAGAGGATCTGTTTATGATTAAATTGAAGAAAAACCCCATCCAGAAATAACATGAATAAATGAAGAAACGCATAAATAAATTAAAAAAACTTCTGTATGATAAAGGATTTAAAAGCTACAAGTACTCACCGTCTGCTGTCTGTTTTCCACAGGAAGTGTTTCCGTTTTCACTGCTGGCCGAACACGGAGAGATGAAATCCATCTGGAAACATATAAACGTCTCATAAGGTATTTACATTTTATTTTATTGGCTGATAAATTACCACAAACTAAAATAAAAAACAAAAATTAACCCAAGTTTTAATCTTTAAAAGCTACTGATGACTCAGTTCACATTTGGTTTTAGACACTTTTTAATTAAAGTTTCTATTGATGAAAAAAACATTTTGAAGTAATTAAAAGGATTTTCTCCGGTTATTTTAGCATTTAGGTGAATATTAACAGACTTCAAACATTTAATGTTTAGCCTGATTTACTGAGATGAAGGTATGTGTTTTTATACCTTTTATGTAAATCCATGACTTTTAATTTTAAAAAAAAGGAAAACAAATATGCTTTAGTAAAATAAAAACCATTTTTTTAATCTTTAAAATGCAATTTGCTGACTCACTTCACTCTTCCAACACCTGAAAAAGGTGAAATAATTCCCTGTAGACACTTTTTAAAATTTCCATCAATAAAAATATATTTTTTAATGAAACCTTATGATTTAAAAAACAACAACATATTTTAGCTAAACTGATGAACATGAGTTGGGGATTATATTTAAAACAACTTGGTGTGCAGAAAAAGTCATTACAGGTATTTTTGTCTAGTTTCAGGTGTAAACATCTTAGTGCTCTTGAAATAAGACAAAAATAACTTAGTACCTTTTCAGCAAGACTGAAACTTGTTGTTAGTCAATAATTCCTTAATATTGATTTTAAAAATTATTTCAGTTTTTCCTTTATAACACAATATTTTGTGGGAAAAAAATCTGACAACTTTTTTTCAATCAATATTAATTATTAACTGAAAACCAGCTTATATTTCTTGCAGAAAAGTTACTTGTAAATCAGTTTTGTCTTTTGTAGAAATGTCACAGTGTTTTTCCAAAGTGGAGACCGCTAGAGGGCGCCAGAGAGCTTCAGACAGTTGGAAGACAGATGATTTAAAAAAAAAAGAAGAAGAAAACTAAAAAAAAATTAAATACATTTTAAAATCATAAATGTAATTTTTTAAAAATATAAATATGATTTGTTTTTCGGACGTTATTGTAAAATATAAGTTTAATAATTAGAAATATTCTTTAATGGCAAAAATTCTGTCAAGAAAATGAGCAAAGCTCAGCTGTGGAGGACTGTACTAACAAAACTAAAAACTAGGGAGACTAAATAAAATTTGAAGAGATTAATTTAAAATCTGACATATTTTCTTATCAAAAGAGGGGAAGAGTTTATCTGGTTCACTGCAAAAACACACAAAATCTTACCAAGTTTTTTTTTTTCCTACTTTATAATCCAAATATCTTCTTATTGGAAGATAAAACTAGCTAACATATAGGAGCTTGTTTTAAGTAAATAATTCCTTAATATTGATGGAAAAAGTACCAGTTCTTTTGGCTTATTGTTTCACTTTTAACATCAGAAAATGTCTTTTTATAATCAAATAATCTGCCAGTTGAACTAGTGTTTTTTCATCAATATTAAGGAAACATTTACTTAAACAAGCTCCTATATTTTGCTGAAAAGTTACTTGAAATAAGAAAAAACTATCTTGCGACTGTACTAAGATATTTACCAGAAGTACTTGGTAATATTTTGTGTTTTTGCAGTGTAATATATTCAACATCATTGGCAACTGAAATCAGAAGGTATGAAGCAGCATTTATGCTAAATGAATGTAACTAAAAAAGTTAAACTCTGTGTTTCTTTCCATATTTTGGAGCATTAATCTTGGGGAAAGCTTGTGAATCCCTGGAAAGTACTGGTTCCCCTGGCAGACTATTTCACTTATGATATGGGGGAAATGTCTTAATAATAATAATAATCAGCCGGTGCAACCAGTACTTTTTAATAAATGTTAAGAAATTATTCACATAAAACAGGATCCTAAATCTTGCTGAAAAGTTACTTGTAAGTTAGTTTTAAAATCAGAAGATATGAAGCAGAATTTATGCTAAATGAATCTAAATAAAAGTGAGAAAAAATATAAAAATTCAATGTTTCTTTACATATTACATCTGCATTAGAAACTGGACCAAAAAAAACACTTTTGTGTTTTTGCAGTGCAAGTTGTTCCATACTAAAGACACCATTCATCAAAGCTAATCACAGGAGCCCAAAATAAATCTCCGGTTCCATTCCTCACATTTCATGAGGCGGCACATGGACCGTTCAGCTGTCGCGGCCTCACCGTGCTGTCGGAGCAGCTGGACTGGGGGCTGGAGGAGTCCGACTCGCCGCCGTAGCGCTCCAGCTGCGGGTAGAAGCCTTCGGCGCCGTCGTTCTGGCCGGCACGCAGCAGCGCCTGCAGGGACTCGATATAGCTGATGGCGTTCCGCAGGATCTCCACCTTGGGCAGCCGCTGGTTGGGGTTGGAGGCCGTGCAGCGCTTCAGCGTCTCGAACGCGTCGTTCACCTTACTGAGGCGCCGTCTCTCCCGCATCGTCGCCGCTTTCCTCCTGTCGGCGTGCGTCGTCTTCCTCTTGCAGGCCTTGCAGGCCCACAGCAGGCAGTGGCCCCCCTGGTGGAGGCCCCCGGGGGCCCGCACGTGCTGGTCCTCCTCCTCCGCTGTTGGCACGTGGTGATGGAGATGATCCTCCGACTTCAGCAGGCCGCCGTGCGTCAGCCGTGCGTCCAGGTCATCGAAAAAGTTCAGGTCACTGGTGTTGAAGCAGGGGTCATAAAGGTCATCAGCTGACGAGAGAGGGAAGGGAAAGTCTGACAAATCCATTGATGACCGCAGAACAAAACAAAAAACACAAACTCTTCTGAGATCAAAATCTCAAATATCAGACGCAGAGAGAAAATGTCACCAGTTTAAAGGGCCAGTCTGTGTAACTTCACTCCTTTGGTGTGGCCTGCCTTTATAAAGCAGACTGTGTGGAGGCGGACCAGCGACACCAGTGACCAATGGGTGTGTGAAGGTGTGTACTGTGTGGCTGTGTGTGATCAGTGCAGAGAAACAGGAAGCAGGTTCAAATTCACAAATCACTGACGAAATGTTTCGCTGAGTGAAAAGACTGCAGCTCTGACGGAATAAAGATCAGCAGAACTCAATCCCACAGCATTTTCTTACCAGCTGAACATTATAGGTGAACCATTATGCTTCTTAGAACAGGTTAGGATGAATCTATGGGCGAAACAAAACGAAATCTTCTCAGATTGTTTCAGTGCCTCTGTCACTTTAAATCCAAATAAGCTGCTGCTGGCCACGCCCCCAAACTCAACAATTACTCACACATGAAAATGGCTGCAAACAGATGCACAATTACGAAACCATACATCTTTGAAAAGCATTAGTAGAGCCTCCTGCACAACCAAGAAGAATGCAGCAAGTTGTTTCTGGCTGGCAAGTCAAAAACATAGTCAATTACATTTACTTGAGTAACATTTTTGAAACAAATTTAGGAGTTTTTTTACTACGCTGTACTTTTTACTTTTACTTGAGTAATTTTATTATAAAATATTTCTACTGTTACTTGAGTAAAATTTCTGTATTTTCAACCCAATGAATGAAAAACCAACATGTTTTAAACAAAAATCCACCAGACACACACCTGTAACTTTTGTTAAAGCTTCTAAAGTTTTATTTTGAAGGAAACTAATTTGGATTTTTTTTTTTTTTTGCCTGATTTTATTTTATTTTTTTATTTGTGTGAATTATTGACATTTTTGTCCTTAAAATACCTAAATTTCCACTTCACTTTATATTTTGATCCATCTGATGATGTAATTTTTAAATATGAAATGATTGATTATTTGATCAGTTACTCAGTACTTGGATAGAGTTTTTACCAAATACTTTTTTATTCTAAAGTAATTTCTTATACTGCTACTTTTTACTCTTGAGTAATAAAATGTTGAAGTTGTCCTACTTTTATTAGAGTACAACTTTCGGGGTTATGTTACTCACCTCTGGTCAAAAACAAAACATCCGGTCAGCAAAACCAGCTGACCAAACGTGCTGGAGCTCAACTTGGGTTGCTAGGTAACAGCGCAGTGCCTGTCGAGTGTAACTGAACAACCAGAAGGTTTTTGAAACAGCTCATTTCGATGCTGTAAGTCATAAAAATAAACAATCATAATCTAACTTAATGGTAGCGATTGATTCTCGATGTAAATCAGAGGGAAATGTGCAGAGGCTTTCATCCAAAAAACCCCCCGAAAAAACAAGCAATGGGAAAAATCTTGCATTAAAATGTCAAATGTACATAAAATGTAATTCTTTTTCCATTCAAATTGTTACTTTAGGTGTAAAACTGCACCAGTCATCTCTGAGTTTCTGCGAGTTGCTCCGTTTTCCTGTTTGCTGTCAGCAGCTCTAACTTTCCTCTGGATCGAGCCCAGTAACAGGATCCAGACGCTCCCATCGTCAGTGGCTGAAATGAATCTGAAAGAGCATTTCTGGGAAGGTGTGAGGAACATGCACGTGTTTGTGCATCACGATTCCCCAGTTTAACAATCCTTCATTCATTAAGAAAAACAAACGGCCGGTCAGAGACAAAATGAGAGGGAAACCGTGATAAAATGCTGATTCTTTACACCAACATTTTACATTTTGGCAACTTTCTTAGTCGTACTGCCGCCAGTGGAAAAACGGGCAAAACTTTCTGCATTTTTAATTGACAGAATTTTATTTTTTTGTCAGTTAAACATCCTTCATGTTTTTTTCTGCAGGAAAGGAAGTGTGCCCTTTTTGAAAAGCAGGGAGTAAATGTTTCTCTGAAGTGTTAGCAGAGCACTGATGTCCTTAACTTACATTACATTTTCTGCCTGAATGATTAAATTTTCAAGAAAATTTGTTATAAAGTGGCAATTGACCAAAAAAATGTCTAAAAGATATTTCTTTGATAGAAAGAAAACATTTTTTCACCTGATTTTATTTATTGTTGCTGATATGAATTATCATTTTTATCAATAAAAGACCAACATTTTCTCATAATTTTATATTTCGCTCCATTTGACTATTTAATTTTTAGATATTAAATGATTGATAATTTGAACAATTGAGTTGACATTTTCCCAAATACCTTTTTACTTGAGTAATTTCTTGGACAGCTACCTTTTTTAGTTTTTCATGAGTAAAAATATGTTGAAGTATTGCTACTTTTACCTGAGTAGTTTTTGGGTAAACATCTCTGAATAGAGCAGATTACTGCAGGATCTGACAGTAAGTCTCTACTTTTGTGATTCATAGCTGCAGGTTTTTTTTTATCTGGAAGATGAAACCGTGACAGTAAACAAAAAGCAGCAGCTATAACCTGACTTCAGATCAGAGGGAGCATCATTTTCCTGCACTGCTTGCTTAATGCATTCTCTGCACTTATAATACTAAGAATGTGAGTCATTCAGTTACACAACATGCACAGCAGTTAGCAGGGTGAGGCCGTTAACAAGAAGGACCCACTTGAGCAACTCATGTATTTACGGCTGACTGCCTGCTTTCTTGCAACTGTAGCGTAACGTGTATAAAACGTCCTATGAAACGTTTTCGGGGAAATCTTCTCAGGCTGCCTGAAGTGACACAAATTAGATTTTTTTTTTTTTCCTTTGCTTTGACGCTCCTGTTATGTTCGTTTCTGAGGTACAGCAATAATGTTCGTGGGTCAATTTGACCTGGGGAGTCTTTAATCATGCAATAACGTCAGAAACTAAAAAGTTCCTCCAAAACATTTTTGTATCTGATTATTAACTCCAATACTAACCATTTCAATCAATATTTGTGCAATGATGTTTTTTTATTTCTCAGAAATTAAGGATCAATGACGACAACTTACTCATTTACTCATTTGGACACAAACAAAAATGGAATTTAAATCTTTTATGTCCACTTAAAAAAAACTAGACACAAAAAAACAATAATTTCCTTGAAATTAATCTTTGGTAAATTTGTTTATATTACATTTTGATTTTTTTTTTTCAATGGGTGATCTTTATAATTGAACTTGAGACACACATACTGTTCAGGGTCAAATTGACCCACTGATTAAATCAAGACAAATGAGTCATGCAGAGAATATTGATGTTTTCCTCCACTTCTGCTGAGTGTCACTCAGAGTGGGTGGAGTTTATCCACGGGAACAGAAAAGGTTCCCGTCAAAAGTTGTATGAACACCTGTTTTCTCTCAGTTTCCTAGTGAAGCAAAGAGAAAAGTGAGAAAGTGGCTTGTGTGTGTCCACGTGTGCATGTATGTGGTGTTGTGTGTTTTTATGTGTGTGGTGAAATATAAATAACTTGCAAAAAGTAGACACAGGGGGTTACAAATGTGTAAAATGAATAAATTTTTAATTTATATGCAGAGTGCATCTATTAAGGCAAATAGAAAAAGTTTCATGCAAAAAGAATACTTCCAACTATTTTATTTATTTTTTTTATTTAACTTTAACTATTTGACCCGCAACATAACAGGAGGGTTAATGCGACCCACCCCACCTGGATAAACGATACTTAGCTGATGTTTTCAAATTAGACCTGCGTCTGTACGGCCAGGTCGCATTCATCCGCCCTGAACGCCATCGATACTCAACAAACGTCACTATTCTGCGTCCTGATAAGCGCAAGCGGGAAGAAAAGCAACAATCGTAGCGCTTTAATGAAGATTAAGTCGCTAATGAGCTGGCTCCTGTCATTAGCATCCATATTTACTTCCGCTTCTTCTTCTTCTTCTTCTTCTTTATGGCGGTTGAGCACGCTCGCTACGTGTGACGTTACTGCGCCATCTACTGCGCATGCGGGACAAATTCAGGTCATTCACAGGAAATGTTAGCTCACGTTTGGAAATGTGAACCAACACGCAAAAGAAAGAAAAAGAATCTGATTTCACAAAAAAATAATCAGAATTAAGCATTAAGGCCGACAGTGTAAACGTTACTTTATTCAATTAAATGTAACCAATGACAGAGTTAGCTTACTGCACTCCTGCTAATGCTAAATATGCTAACAGGTTTAACCTCTTAACCTCCTTCACTGGAAAACACAAAATGTTTCTGTCTAGTTTCTAGTGCAAATATCTTAATACACTTGAAATAACACAAAAATAACCTACAAGTAACTTCTCAGCAAACTATTGGAGCTTGTTTTAAGTTATTTAATTCCTTAATATTGATTTTAAAGAAATGTATTAGTTCTACTGGCAGATTATTTCACTTATAAGTAGAACTTTTTCATCAATATTAAAGAACTATTCACTTAAAACAAGCTCTTGTGTCATGCTGAAAAGTTACTTGTAAGTTAGTTTTGTCTGATTTCAAGTGTTCAATATATTTGCACTGAAAACTAGACTAAAAATACTTTTTTGCAGTGTTCCTTCGTTGTTCAATTGTCAGCAGTATGAAGCAGACTCACCATCTGGAGTTTTAAGTTCTGCTGACGCCGTAGATTTAAAAATATTTCAGATTTAAGGCATGTTTATCTGTACAGCACATGATCAGAAGAAAAATAAAACAAACAGGCAACAAAAAAAACCCATTGCAGTGATAAACTAAGGGAAAACACCATAAACTGTAGTTTCTGATTCTCCAGTTGTTATTAATCAAAGGAAACTCTAAGCAGTTTTTGTGTTTGGTTTTTAGAATTTATTTAAGGGAACTCAGTGTTTCAGCATCTTTGCAGTTTTCTAGAAGTTTGTTCCAGAATAGAGGAGCATAAAAACTGCATCTTCAATTTAAATTAACTTTAGAGTTTCAGGACACTGCAAAAACACAAAATATTACCAAGTATATTTGGTCTACTTTTTAGTGCAAATATCTCAGTACACCTGAAATAAAACAAGTAACTTTTCAGCACAATACAGCAGCTTGTTTTATGTCGATTATTCATTAAAACTGATGAAAAGGTATTAGTTCCATTGGGAGATTATTTCACTATTAATATGGGAAAAATGTCTTGTTATAAGTGAAATATTACGCCAGTGGAACTAGTACTTTTTTAATTTAATATCAACAAATTGCTTACTTAAAACAAGCTCCTATGTCTTGCTAAAAAGTTACTTGTAAGTTATTTGTCTTATTTCAAGTGTTCTGAGATATTTGCAGTAGCAAAAATACTACAAGTACTTAAGATTTTGTGTTTTTGCAGTCCATAATTTGCCTCCAAACATAAGACAAAAACACAAATAGAAATGCAAATATTTTTTTCCCCCACACAAAAACACTTTTATTAACTTCTGTTCATTTTAATAACTGCGTTTACACCTAATCCTAACCGTTACCAGTATATATCCAAACTTAACCTGATCATAATTGACGAGAAACAATATTCCTACATCAACTGTAATTTGCTCTAAATGAACTTGCGTACATGCAGTCAGCAATCTGTGAGGGAGTGAATCTTCCCAGATTTCACACCCACATGTTTGAGTTTTGTAGAATTAGGGAGGAGTGAGATAATCAGTGACAAACACTAAAAAAAATTACACCAGATTTGACTCACTGAAGTTTTTATAACCCAGAAATGGGATTTCAGGTTTTCTTCCAGAGTCTTGTTTGATTGTTCAAAGTGACAACAAACATAAAACAAAAGATTTTAAGAGAAAAACCTCCTTATATAAAGCAAAATCTGGGTTTTCATTTAACTTACAGGAACCACAGAAAAATGTTCTTATCAAAATAAAACATTAAGATAGAATGTAACTTTATTACTTTTGTAGAGGTGTTTTTATTTTCCGCTTTATTTTGTTTTAAAACACTAATTTAGTAAATTAATTTCAAGGCTGACCTTCATCTTGAGCTTTAGAAACAAACTGAGATCCATCACTATGGCAACAGATCCATAATGTGGAAAGGATGAACCAAAGTTACATCCTGTTAACAAAAATGTGTTAACATTTTATTTTCATCAAAATGGGGTTGCCCAGAGTAACTATTAACAGTCAATATCCTACTGCAGACCAGATGTTACATGATGGAAGAAGAAATATTACAGCAACAGATACGAATATTTAACTAACAAGATTTTTATTTAAATTTCCTTGATCTTTATTATTATTGTTATTATTATTATTGGCTAGAGTTGACTTGAAACTAATCAAAAATAATTTTTTCTCATTGGTTAAGAGCAACAGAATTATTGGAATTGATTAAATTTTTGTTTAGCTTTCATTTTATTTAATTACTATCTAAAAAATTAACTCACCTTATCTGAGATCAGTCTTTAAGCATCGTTAAGAAGTTACAATGATGTTCTTAGAAACACATCATTAGCTAACATAAGCAACCGGCTAATGCATTTTATACTGCAAAGCCAAAAAATCTTACCAAGTACTTTTGGTCTAGTTTCTAGTGCAAATATCTTATTACACTTTACATGAGAGAAAACTAATTTACACGCAAGAATAATTCCTTAATATTGATGAAACCTACTAAGTACTGGCAGATTAGTTCACTTGTAATATATCTTCCCCATGTTATAAGTGCATTAAATATAATTGGGAGGTTTATCATGTGCATAATGATGTTAAAAAAGTTTTAGGAGTATTTTCTTGCCCTGCATTCATGTTTGCAGTTGCAGCAAAGTTTGAGAGAGCTTTGCAGATCTGCTGAAATGATACCGCAGCTCGCCCTCTTCTAGAAGGGTACGCGTGTCTTACATTTCATGAGCTGCTAAATTTAACGGGAAGCCTCCCCATGAAGCTGCAAGACGTTTCGGGTGTGAGCTATTCTCTTCCATGCTGCAACTTTATCTGTCTGAAGCAATTTAAAGTGAAGAAAAAGCTCATCAGTAACGAGACAAGAAACTCAAAAAATGTTTCAAAGTTGAATTTTCTTGCATGTTTTTTCAAATGTTCAAAAGAATTATCCAAGATTAAATTCAGAGTTTGAACCAAATTTCACAAAATGACAATGCAATGGCACCACTAATAAATATGCCTAAAAAATCTAAATAAATGTGTGTTTTGGTGCAGTACACTGCAAAAACACAAAGTCTGAACAAGTACTGTTGTCTAGTTTCTATTACAAGTAACTTAGAGCACTTAACGTAAAACAAGCTAACTTTTGAGTAACTTTTCAGCAACACGTAGGATCTTGTTTTACGTCAATAATTCCTTATTATTGATGGAAAAGTACCAGTTCCATTGACAGATTATTTCACTTATAACGAGACATTTTCCCATATCATAAATAAAATTATCTGCTAGCAGAAATCGTATTTTTCATAAACATTGAGGAATTATTGACTTGAACAAGTTCCTATATCTTGCTGAAAAGTTACTTGTAAGTTAGCTTTGTCTTATTTCAAGAGTACTAAGATATTGTCACCAAAAACTAGACTAAAAATA
Source organism: Alfaro cultratus (assembly GCA_903066825.1). Classification (NCBI taxonomy): domain Eukaryota; kingdom Metazoa; phylum Chordata; class Actinopteri; order Cyprinodontiformes; family Poeciliidae; genus Alfaro; species Alfaro cultratus. The sequence goes on along the minus strand of CAEFZX010020935.1, from coordinate 908 downwards.
CTTGGTAAGATTTTCTGTTTTTACAGTTTTGTTTTGTTTATTTATTTATTTTTTTTACTACCACACACATATTTCAGATAATCAAATAAATGCAAAGATAAACTGAGTATTGTCAATTATTTTATTTATTAACATAAACAAGCTGTCCAGACCAGACTGGTTTTATTAAATTAGTCACATTCAGTTGTAAGTACTGTTTCTTTAATCAAGAAATAGCAGAAGATGACTTCATCAACTGATGACCTCTGACCTCTGTCTGGTATTCAGGTGCTGTTTTATAAAGTAGAAGGTAAAAGTAAAGGAACAAGCTATGGTAAATAAATGGAAAGTTACGAATCAAGAACACAAGACACAACTGATAAAATCTAAATTCAAAGGCAGCATTATGTGTTTTTCATGCACATTGTGCTGTTTTATAGTCCAATCAAGTAACTTCAGTTGTTATAAAATTATATATATATATATATATATATATATATATAAAATATGACTTAAAAAACCTCAGTTTCACGGTGTTTGCTAATTTCTGCCGGCTAGTCTGAAGGAGCTGAGTGGCGGAGGAGCTGCGGCTTGAAGGCGGAGCTACATCCACCCAGCCGTTTTGTACAGCTGAATGGTTGCCATGCAGATTAAAGGGTTTCTGAAATATAAATGAAAGAATCAAAGCAGCTTTTTGATGAGAGAAAAACATTAATTAAAAATAAAGCTAAAAAAAGTTGCTTTTACATGATCCCGCCCCTTTAAGCTTTATAGAAACGTTTGAGTAAAGTGCTAGTCTGAGAACAGTTTTTAAAGTCCAGTATAGCTAAATCAGACCCACTCGCTCCCACCAGCCGAGTGTGTGTGTGTGTGTGTGTGTGTGTGTGTGTGTGTGTGTGTGTGTGTGTGTGTGTGTGTGTGTGTGTGTG